>ML803449.1:268306-287301 GCA_009831015.1 Picea engelmannii | reverse complement strand
ATTTATGGTTATAAAGTGGGTTTTTCTAACCACTTTTGAGTTTTTAATGTAATTAAACTCATTTTTAATGTAATTAACTCATTTTTGGGAGTTATTGGGCATTTTTAGAGCCTAAATTCGTGGAGGAAGTTGGAGGTGGACAAATAACTCCCCCACTATTTAACCAAGGCCATTTTGAGGCCATGGAGACAGCTTTTGGGGCATTCAGAGCAGAATGATGCTAAGGAAAAGCCAGGCCAAAGCGAGTTTGAGGCAGAGGAGTTGTTGAGGAGGAGATGATGTCGGACGATTTCTGAGAGCTCGGGACATCCGTTTCAGGTGCCGTAAGTTGTGCAAGATTCTAGAGATCATGGTGAACAAGACCAGATCAGTCTAGAAGCCAATCGGCATTGTAAAGATGTACTAATAAGCTTTTGAAAAGAAATCAAGAAGCCTCCCTCACAGAGAAAAGGCCCGGAGACGTAGGCAAAGTTGCCGAACTCCGTTATCAAACTTGTGCATTATGGTTTGCTGCTTTTCATTGTTTTTTTCAGTTCTAAAAATATGTTAATGGCTGTATAATTCATTTTCTTTTCTCGCTCTTTCGTTAAGTTTCCCAATGGTCAATTAATGCATGCTAATTAAACTCAACCATAGTAATTTCGAAAAATCCTGACGGATCACTTTCACTAACCGACTGCACTGATGCGTTATAGTTTCCAAAGCACCGGCATGAAGTTTAGCAGTGCATCATCTAGTATAGCATACTAGTGCGGTTTTTGGCACTATGGCACCGCTCTGTTATATCGATTTATTGCAAATTAAGTGGTGCAATGTGTTACTATGACTACATTGGTGCTACAATGTTATTGAAGCATTGTCATTTTTTTTAGTAGTTCGTTGTGAAGCATAGACCACCGAAGATAGGGCATCAAAGGAAATGACCCACTATGCCAAATCAGTTAATATCTATTCTGATATGGTTATGTTAATGGCACTGATGCAGCTATTTAAAATGGTTGCACTGCTCATTTGAATTTTGTGTGTCATATTTTGAGCGGTGTGTTTGGTTAAATGAAATGCACTGGTGCCTCTGTGTTCAAAAAAGAAGGGCATGTTGTTTACCTAGCGTTATCTTTTATAACGCATCGGATGCGAGTCGTTTAAGCGAAAACATTGGTTAAGTATGATAAAAATTAGATGCATCAGTTGTGGTGCTTACTGTGAAGTTAGCACAAGACTCACTGCTCTAGGGTGAGCCGAATCGAAACGACGCACTACATGGAGTTGGAAAAAAAAATTGAAAAAAAGTCCCAAATTTCAAGCTAAATTCAAATTTTAAACAAATGAAAACGAAGATAGGAAGGTAATAAACAAATCACTTGGATTCTTATGTTTTGAGGAGGCATGGTTTCGTTGTTGAGAGGAAATTAAAATTCATGGTAATTTCCAAAAATTGGAAATATGTGGAACCGACCGGTGGAGCTATCCAACTCGTCAGGGAGCACCGAAAACAAGGTGTCCTTGAAAATAGAGTAAGCATCGGTGCTTTCTTAAGAGATTGGAAGCACAAGTTGAGGTTTCACAATGGAAATCAGTCTGGTAATTTTTTTTTATTTAACCATATCGTAGTGCACCATCAGATAGTTTTACATGCTAGTACATAAGATTCAACGGCACCGGTGCACCTTGATCAGTGCTTGTTATTTTTGTTATAAGTTATGACGATGCAAATTTGAACATCTATGCACCAGTGTGCTATGTTTTAGTTGTGCACCAGTGCAGATGTACCATAAAGGCGCACCAAAAAAAATATCCACAAAAGCCTTTGGTCGCTCACATCCACTAACAACCTCTGTTATGAACAATGATGGTGTGTTTGAACATTTAAGCATCGGGGTGGTATGTTTTAGGTGCACACCAATGCATATATACCTTAAAGGAACACCAAAAAAAAAAAACTCTGCAAAAACCTCTAGTTTCCTTCCTCCAGTAACAACCTCCATTATAAACAACTAAGGGATAATTTTGGGGGGGGAGGTTTCATAAAAACCTTTGCATGAAGGTGTTCTCCTTGTAGTGAATTATTCACATTATGGTTAAAATTTTGGAAGGTCAGCAGAAAGGGTGGGGCTTGAGACTTCAATTCATTACCAATTATAGCGTCATTCATAGTATGTTTTTTTTTTGTCTTACAATTTGGTTTTACCAAAGAAGGGTTGTGTTTTGCTTCAAAATTTTCCATTGTCTTGTGAGATACATTAGGAGATGTCTTCAAAGTTTTCAAAATGAGATCTCTTTGATGAGTAATATTGGAGATGTCAAAAATTGAAACATTTGCTTCCATTTTCTTCATATCCTCAGTCACATTGTATTCCATGCTCATCTAAGGGATGTTTGTTATCATTTCTTTATTGGGTGGGGGAGGAACTAGTTTTCTTAGGATTGATGGAAAATTGTGATGTAGATGGATCTAAGTGAACAGGCCCCTTACTTCTTAGGTTGTAATATCTTTGTACTATTTAGTTAGCCTAAATTTCTTCCACCATTTTCTCCTCATCATCTTGAAGACCTAGTGCGATATGTAAATTGTCATGGATATTCCACTACAAAAGTTCGTCACAATAGATCTTGTATTATACTAAAATATTTTACTATACAAGTTTATTTCCTTAGATCTCATATTTGTTAGCATTATCTTATTGCTTAAATTTATGAAAATAATTGAAATATGAAAAACAAATAATAAGCAAATAAACACACTATCCACACAAATGAACACAAGATGTATCTTGGGAAACTTGATATGGGACAAAACCTATCTAGAAGGTGAGGCATATGCTCTGCTCTATTTTCTTCAGTTATGAAAAGCAAGTACAAAGAAAGGGGCACTCATTGTGGATTTATCTTTGGCACTGTGGCATAAATGGATACTATAGGATCTCCTACCTCCTCTATTATTCTCTCAAAATACCACTCATATATGCTCTACTCAATAATGGAACAAGTACAATGCTAAAGAATGGAAGCCTTCCTCCTCCTAGAAACCTAGTATTTAACATAACCTAATATCCATCTAGGGTTAGCGTTTTTGCATATATCAACCCTCATTTAGTTAGGGTTTTTTACCTTATAGAATCTTCTTGAAGGTCCACACATGAATATCCCCACATGTGTGATTAACAAGGCTTATGTGGCATCCACTCAGTATCATGGTGGTCAACAAGGTAGGTCAACTTGCCAGAGGTATAACTTCCACATGTGAGCTCCGATTGAGGAGATTTTCACACCGTAGGAAAGGTGTCAATGTGTTAAACAACTTCAATGACCTATGAGCCATTTTCACAAATTTTCTACATGAAAAAATCCATTTAATTCCTCAAAATGGCTCTCAAAGGTTCCAAACCCCAAATCTCCAAACTAGGACCTGCCACTAAAAGGGGCCCTACAAGCTAATTCTTCCAATTTTTCCACCCAGAAAGTACCAAGATATATGACAAATTATATAATGATCCAATCTGGATCAAAGTGACATGTGCCATAAGAACATTTTTTCCTCTTTAGTTTCTTCCTCTTCTTCCACAACTTCTTCATTTTCATCTTTTTAAATAGGTAGCTTAACCTATTTTTGTTGATCCAAAAATCAATCTCTCACTATATTCATCTAATGAAATCATTGTGGACATGTTTTATTAGAATGATTTGCATGATAATAAGTGTATTAATTTTCCATCCCTACATACTCTAAGTTCAAGTAATAATTTGTAGGTTTGGGTGGATTTGGAGAAGTGGTAGCTTTCCTATAGAAAGGTCTGAAAATTCTCAGGATAGAAATGCCTTCTCTAGAGATTTTTTACAAATCCACAACCTCATTCAATGATTAGCTGACCAAATGTAAAACACTCTACATGTCTATGGGGTCTTTATCCTGAAGCTTAGTATTTGTTTTAGAGTGTAATTTGGGAAGAGAAAAGAATTTCTTAGGGGTGGTTTTAGTTTCCACTTTTCATGCATTTTCCTTCCATACCCAATATCTCCTTTTCCACATACATGTATTCTTCAAAATTTTCAGCTAAAATATTATTACTAGTTCTCTTAATAAACATGGTAATAGGTGCATGAAAAGTAGAAGTATAATATTCAACTATTACTTCTTTAACTGAGACAAAATTTGTTGAGAATTTATTTTGAATGGAGGTGAAATGTTGGTTAAATCCTTTTATTCATTATTTCTTATCCATTTCAATTAATATTCGTTCTTTCAAGAGTGAAAATAGGGTAGATTCTTCACCAAACTTACTAATGAATATTTTTTTAATAATTATAATTAGTAATGGACCCTACTAGTAGATTGAAATACCATGTGGAAGCTTTATTTTCAAAAGTATAAGGAAAAAATATGCATACCACATCTTCATGTTCTACATTAAATAATATAATAGCTAAATATAATAAAAAAAATGTGATCTTTTGGCAAGCCTGATTTATCTAGGTCAAGATTTGGGAGACTACATTTAGGATGTTTGGAAAATCAGGGAACTAGCCTAATAAGTTGAGATCACTTCAAATTTCCAAGTAGGAAACCAGGTTGGTTTCTATCCACTTTGGTAGCAACAAGTTGTCTAATAATTTCAAAATCTTTCTTGGAAAAACTTGAGTCAAAATTTGAACTTTAAGGGCTTGAATAATGAGAGGATGAAGCAATAAGAGATGATGGAAATGCATTTAAATGCTGAGGAATTTCATTAAGTGTGAGATCAGTTAAGTATCTTATAGTTTCAACAATGGTATTTGTATTCATATGAATAACATTCTTAGTAGTTCTCTTTCATCTATGAAGTAAGGGAGGAAAGGACATCTTGCCAATTTTCTTAGCGTATGCCTGAGTAAGTCGACATAAATCTTTAACTTCTTAATTAGGAACAACATATAATGGTTCAATTCTACAAAACTAGGATTCTTGAAATTAACAGTCATATCTTCAATAACTTGTTCATGGTTAGAAATAGCACTGAAAAGACTGTGATGTTTGTTACATTGTGAGAAATCACTATGCAAATTGTCTTTATTAGTCTTACAATGGTTTCCCTCCTTCCAACACCAAAACTATTGCTAGGGCTATATGGACCTATATAATAAATAAGGATTGTCCCTAATGAAAGGTCCCATTTATACCTTACATTCTTTGGAATAGGGAATCCATCTGGATTTTGACCCAACAACCTTTTACTAGTTTTGGGAGGTTTTACCGGTTGCAGCTCTCGGTCCACCATTTAGGTTTTTTTTATGCAATAAATGAGATGCAACTATTCTACATGATAAATGTAAAGTAATGCACAAAATAAACTAAGAAAACCAAGGAGGTAAACACAACACCAAATATATTACTGATTTATATCTTTAGCAAAATTTACGAGGAAAATAAAAGAAGAAATTAAAATAACCAGTTGCATAATAGAGAAGATTGAAAATGAACAATTGACTATAGTATTGTGCTTAAGGAAATAGATAAACAAAACAAAACAAATTTCTCATACATGAGAAAATTCTACACTGTAAAATCAAATGATTAAACCATTACAAAACTCAATAAGCTAGCAAAAAGAGTTCTACAAATAATAAGCTTTAGAATCGAAGTTTGTCTCCAAAATAGATTAGCTAGTAGTGGCTTCTCATTCATTAATTTTTTAAAATAGTTTACAAAAATGAAAAATCAAAAATCATGTATTCCCGTTGAATTAATATTGTTTATACAAAAAAAGGAAGGAGGAAAAAACATGGGCTTGATACACTGGGATGACTATTTGTTTCCCCTTCATGCTTGTTGGTTTGCCCTATAACTTTGTTTTATTTTCCCATATGAACTTTTAAATCCATTTGATTGTTTTGACCTTTTTCTTGGCTATTATAATTTATTTTTTGGTTGTTTAAATCCCCTTCTATAGGAAAACATTCTACTTGGCTCGAGGAAAATCCTTCCTTTTCTCTTATTCATTTTATTATAAAGGCCTCTGGTGCCTCAAAAGTGTGGTTATACCCATGAGAAAAGGTATGTTGCTTAAAGGAGGATCTATATGATGCAACACTCTCGCTTATTCTTTTCTCATATTTCTCCATTTTAGGGAAAATATTCTTGATTAGTGTCATGTTCCTAGTAGGAGCTTCAATAAATCTCGAGATGGCTACTTCATTAACCTCGAGGGGAGTTATTATATCCTTCCTATTGATGCTAATATATCTTTCCAAGTCTTTAAAAACCTATTCTTATGGAAAGAAATTATTCTTAGGTCCAAAAGAAGGGAAGTGAAAATTGCTTGTCATATTCTCTATGGGCTACCATATCATAGTAGAGACATTGACTTCATGGGTAATCCCTTGGAAGGCATAATAAGAGTTTTTCTTCGAGTGTTTCAAATTAGACTCCATTTCGTGCAAATCTTCTGAAGTAATAATAGAAACTTCAGGAGGAATTTTGTTTAGTGTAAATGACCAATATTTTACTTGGTCAAACTACAATTGAGTTTATTGGTATTTCAATTCCCATGCTTAGACATATTTCATGACCTATACAATGTATTTCCCTTGTGCTTGTAAATGTTGTGCTTTTTTATATAATTCTCTCTACACAACATTCAATACATGGTATACCCTAAAGGCATAGTCAATGAATTCTGAAGTTTGGTAATTGTTGGATTTATAATATTTAACTTCTTCTTTTTCTTCTCTCTTAACCTTTTTTTCTTCAATATCAACCCTCTTTCTCAGCATTAACATTTTCCTGTGTTTTCTTCCTTGTTTATTCTTCTCCTAGACGCAAGGGTGGAATATATGGGTTTAAATGTATATGATATGATCCCAAGGAGGGGCATATATAGGGTTAAATGTATATGATATGACCCCAATGGGGGGCATATATGGAGTTAAATGTATATGTAATGGGGTAAATGTATATGTATTAGTGGTTGGCCTACTCAAGGGGCCACATGTGCAATGTGTGAATACATATATATAGAGATCATGTAGTCATCACTTAAACTATCATAAGAAACCAAAGTACACACCATACTTAAAATATGGAACAAATGCTTAAAATATCATAAGAAACCAAAATACACACCATGTACACCAAATGTCTGCATGGCGCACAATTCCAAGACAGATAATAGAGAAGGTTTACACAATAAACCCTTAAAGAATAGGAGAACCTCCTCCAAATACCACAATAAATTCATACATCCAAATCACATCTTCCTCGAATAACAACTAAATGATCTCTATATATACCTATTCACACATTGCACATGTGACCCCTTTATTAGGATAACCAATATTACATTTACATTTACCCCATTACATATATAATTAACCCCATATATGCCCCCCTCGGGATCATATCATATATGTTTAACCCTATATATGCCCCCCCTTGGGGTCACATCATAGTACCTTCCTTCAAAAAACTTTGTATACAAAGATTTGCAATTAAGGGAGTTACATGGGATGAAACAAAGTAATGTGATTTTTTTATGTTCCTACTTTTTTCTTTCCACCAAAAATGACCCATCCATCCATACTCAATTATTTTCAGTCTTAATCCTTGGTAGTTAATTGTTGCATAATTTTCTTTCCTTTGATTCCATCTATTGTTATTGTAACTTATCCAATTTGTTGTAGTTGTTGGTCTCTAATAATATCCTATTGAATAATGGTTTTGTGATGCTCTATTCCATTAATATTGATGAGTTTTCCATATTCTTCCTTGATAATTTTGATATCGATATTCCTGTATTCCTTGAAATATTTCCTGGTAATGAGGGTGTCGATATGGTTTCACATTGGATGGTTTTTGTTCATTTTTTGCACCCATATCATCAGTATTATTTTCAAAGAGAATGGCATCATCTATCCTTTGTTCTTGGTCTTTAATACTACCTACTTTTGAGATAATTCCATCATATTTGACTTTGACATTGTCAAGATGAAGCTCTACTTCTTTAAGTATTTTATGGTGACCTTCTTGAATCTTGTCTTCCTTCTCTTTTTGAAGTTGAATAATGATATTTCCCATGAATTTATTTCTTCCTTCTTCAATTATATATTTCATTTATGATTTTACCTCATTTGGGGATTCTTCAACCTTCTTGCAAATTTCAAATTTCCTCTTCAAGTATCTTGGTTGTATCCTCTTCAAATTTTCTGGTAATATATTCATCCTTATTCTTTAATTCAAACTCTTATAAATTCCTTTTAACATTCTTAACATCATTTGGAAGGTATTTATTATGCTTATGCAACATTTTGATTTCTCCATCCTTCTTTTTCAATTCTTCCATTAACTCCATCGTTCGTGTCTTCACATTATGACCTCCTTCATCAAGTTTTCATTAATGCAATATATCTCGGCAAAATCATCACCTTTCTTTATAAGATATTATTGTATCTCTTGACTATCCTTCTGCAATTTGGGAATTTTTTCTTTGAATTTGTTTAATTCAACTTGAATTGTATGCATCTCCTTCTTTTTTTGTATCCTTTATTCATCTATCAGTGAATAATTTTTCAAACTATTCTCACTTAGAGACTCTAGTGTCCTTATCTAGACTATACCACTGATCCCTAGATTTTCCTTCAAAATATCTTCTTACAAGCATAGTACTTTAGGCTTCTTCCTTTGAAATATGAAACCTTTCCATAGGATCAATTTCATTTGCATATTCATATCCTCTTAATATAGGTATGACCATTGATTCTTAATTGAGGTCTAACCCAAACTGTTAAATTACAACCTCAATATATTAACAATAATGATATCAAATGGTTATGATCCTTTTCCTAGTATATTCTCATGTGTTTTTTCTTTTCAATAACATTTGAATCACCTCAATTTGGAATCCCAATCAAACTTTAAGATAATTTAAACACTTTTAAGTATGATTTTTAACCTATAGTATCATTATATGTCTTCTCTGCAATGCCAAATATTTGACCAAATTTTGATATACCAAGTGAAAATTATGGTAACTTTCTCAAAACTTGTTGATTTTTGGCCCTTTCCAAAGAGTGAACTGTACGACATGCCACATGTCCAATTTTTCTAATATGATTATGAAATTTGGACCTGAAATCCTATGTTATATTCTAGTTTTAATGTAACTATTGGCATTCAATTTGGATCTTTCTAGAATCATATATGGTTGTTTTACATGGAACACATGTTTGAGACTAGTTTTAGGACTAGTTAAAAACCCTAACTTCCATAGCATGTAACTTGAAAATATTAAAATAACAATTGTTTATACAAATTTATATTAAATAAAATATTATGTTTGTATTTTTTTTATGTATATGTATATTTGTGATATTCATTTAACCTATTAACATTAATATTAGTTAATAACTTATTTTATTTTATTATAATGTTAATTTTATCTTTAATATTTTAATATTAATATATTATGTTATCATACATATGTTAACTATATTATATAAAAACTTATAAACTTTAATAACTTATTTTATTTTATTATAATGTTAACTTTATTTTTAATATTTTAATATATTATGAAATCATATGTTAACTATATTATATAAAAACTTATAAACTTAATTATTAATATTATACTTATGATAAATATCTTTAAAAATCAACATAATTTGACCTTAGACTTATTTAAGAAATTGAAAGCACATAAATTAAAGGAGCGCGTTCTGTGCATCACTTAACTAATTTGTTCAAAGAGGCAGGGACTAGCTGCTTAGCTAATTCCTTTGTTTTGTTTTCTTTACTTATCTCAAAGATTATATAAGCTTTGATATGCTATTTTATAATTAAATTAAAAATGGTTATATTTTTGTATTGTAAATAATATATATATTAATTATAATTATAATTATAATTATAATTACCAACACTTCTGTATGGCTGATTATATATATAAATTAGACTTTTTCTTTTTTTAAATCTACACAATCGATTTCTTTATACCTAACAGGAGACTACTGGATTAGTATTTCATAAGTTGCTCTAAACATGCCACTCAAAATGCCTCTCCACATTGTAATTTTGTTATAAATAATAAAATTACTCAACTTTTTTGGAAAAAATATACATACTAAACCTATATATAATAATAATATTAAAAAAAATACCTTTAATAACATAACAAACTTTAAAAACAAATACAGTGAAGTTTAAAACGAATAAAATAATAACAAATACAATTAAGTTTAAAACACATAAAACAATATATGCGTGGAAGTTTGCAAACAAATACAATGAAGTTTAAAAGGAATGAATAATATAAACGTGGTAGAGGGGTTCTAGGGGTGGGCGTGATTCCGAGAATCAAAATCTCCCCACCACCGTCCCTCCTCCTACCTACCATGTATATATTTTGTTCTAAAACTTTTCTTCACTCCAAAACTTTGTTTTTAAGTTTTGTTTTTACACGTTTTTCAATGTATTTTTATGTTTTGTTTTTACACGTTTTACAATGTATTTTTATGTTTTTTGTTTTTTAATATATTTTTTTTTATTTCGATATATGTGTTTTTATATATTTACTTTTAATATATATATATATATATATATATATATATATATATATTTATATATTTATTTATTTATTTATTTATTTATTTTAAATTTGTTGATATATCTTTTTAAAAGTTTTTTATATAAGTTTTTTTAATATTTTTTTAAAAGTTTATTTTTAAATTTTATTTTATTTTATGTTTAAATTTTATTTTCTAAATTTTTATTTTCTAATTCATTGCTAATTTTTATTTTTATTTTTAAAACAAGTTACATACTTTAAAAAATGTTACAATATTAAATTCAAAAAAAAAGAGTTTATGTTAATATCTTTTTTCAATTTAGGAGTTGATTTTAAAATTTTGGTTGCTTTAATTGGTCCCACCACGTAGAAACTTTTTCATGTAAATGGAATATGGCGATCCCAACTTCTAGGTTAGAAGAGTAGCGATGTCATTGAAAATATTTTTCGATTCCAAGTAACCAGGTTTCAGAGTCTTCTTCGTTTTTGTTCTCACCAGCAAAGGTTGGTGGCTTAAGCTTCCTAAGCTCTATTTGCAAGTTGTCTTGTTCATATATTCTTCTTTGATGCTTAACAGGGGACACTTATGGGTTCCTTCTTGACTCTTCATATGCATAAAACTTCCTAGATGAATGAGTAGGTGGGTAGTGATGTCTTTGAGCTCTACTAACACTTCTTGAGTGCCTAGATCCTCTCTAGTTATCCCTCCTTGCATGATGTTTTCCTTCTTCCTTATGTCTTGAGCCTAATCCATTCTTCATTTGTCTTTGTAGTTGGTTTAGGCTTTGCAACAACTGAGTATTTATTTCATTTTGTTCCTCCTTGGCTCTTATTATCTTTGTTAGTTATATAACTTTGTACTTCCACTCTTAGACTTCCCATAGTCTATACCAATTCTATTGGCTCCATCTTGCCCCTATGTCCATTAGATTTTGTCTCTTCATTACCCAAATCTTTGTGCATCATCCATGTCTGTGATATATAATCCTGAGCTTGAGTTGATCTGCTTATACCCCTAATTTTTCAAAAACTTATGTATTAGGCACTAATAATATTCATGATGCTGAATGCATAGCAACTTTCATATTATCAATCGGTTGCTCCAATCAAATTCTACAATAATATGGAGTTGGCAACTTTGTCCCTTTTAAAACTTTCTCCAGGCTTAGAATTTTTAGCAAAATTGATTATCTCCCAAACTAAGAACTTTTAGAAATCTTTACTAAGGAAAATTTGTCTAGATTGATTAGAAAGTAAAATGCCAAGTAAATAAAATTTTCCAGTTTTGTGATGTGCGGTCCCTTTTACTCCTCTGAAAATCCCAAAAATCCCTAAAAGTGTCTTGGAATAATGGATTTTGGCCAATTTCAGCATCCCCATTCCAAACCCCTTGGAATCTAGCCAATTCTCCATTGGATATTTTCATGTATGCTTCCTTGTATCATTGTAAAAATCTGCTCGAAAATAGAGGCTATGTTAATGATTACTAGTCTATTATTCAAAAATCACTAATTTACAAATTCTAGAGAATTGGTGCATAATTGAGTAATGGCCTTCACAGGCACTTATGTAGCCCTCCTCACTCTAGACATACCTAGAAAATTTCAGCTCAATCTACGTTATTATGCCCATGTTATGGCCAAAATAAAAATTTGTCTCCAGACTTCATTTTATTTTTAAAAACATAGGGAAACATTTGCCTATGTGGCAATATGCTAGCGTAGTTGTTGATGTGGAACCTTAGGTCCACATGGAACCCTAAGGAAATTCCATGTCATCCCTATAGCCACCCTTACCCTGCCTTGTCATCCTCCTATCATCCCATATCTTCTTCCTCCTCTTCTTTCTTTCCCTTTTCTTTCTTTATCTTTTCTTTTCTTTTCCTGCAACCCCACCCAAGCCCGACAATCCATGCGACATGCTTTGAACGTTCGATGGGAGAAGAAGGCCCCATCCTATATCTTTACCCCAGGTGCACATATCCCCTATCATAGATCTCAAATATACCATTCAGATCTTCTACGGGCTGCCAAGTTGCACCCAACTCAAACCATACAAACTTGTGGTGTGAAAGATAAAAAGGAGGAGAAGGAGATAAGATTGATGGTTGACATTCATTTTGGTATTTTGAATAGCACAAGACTTATTCCAATTACAAAATCGTACAACAGCGTACCACCCTCTCACCTTGTGGTGTCTTATGATTGCTTGTGGGGGTTTGAGGACAAGCTCCAAAACCACGAATCCAAAGTCTCACAAACCACCTTTCTACCATGGCATTGACATCACTCGTAGGCCCATCACCCCTACGCGACAAACCCCTGAGCCTACCACTGTGGTAGTCCATGTCACCACCATGTCACCGATGACGTCACCCTCCATGACATCACTGATGTCACTATACAAAAAATTCCATTTTTTCCAATATTCTAAAAAATGATTAATTTCATAATTTCAAGAAAACTTCCCCAACTACTGAGGCACCTTCTGGCTCGGCCTCAACTAAATACTGACCTATTTTTCAAGCCATACAACCCAAACACTAAAATTGGTGTTCTGATAACAAATTGTAATGTACCCCTTACCTGGGTACCTCAACAATTCGCATTCTTGGGAAAATTCCAAACTTCTGATACCATTGTTAATTAAAACAAGAAGCATGCAATAGAATAAAAGCTCATGCAACAATAAATATTTATATTAACAATCACAGACTCATGCATAATTTAGGAAAACATGAATTAATCATATGCTCATGCAAGATACAACATTATAAAGTACTTAACACAGTGGAAATCATAAACACAAAAATAGATAACTTATCTTCATAAAAGGTTCACATTGACTAGTTGCAAATGTTGAACGTTCCACCCAACCTTAGGCTTTGTTGCACATTAATTCTCTACAATAGGCCACCCATGAGCTAAGGCTATGAATCCACAAGGATGGGTGCCTAGGACAACTTGAAAACACACACATCATTTAGCTATAAATCTCTCATAGTCTTCTCAATCACATACTAAATCACAACTTACCAAATCTATTTTCCCCTCATCTCAGGAAACCCCAAAAAATGAGCCCCCTTCTTTACAATGCAGTCCCTCAAGTTGTTCCACTTCGTTCTAGGGCTCTAGTGCTACTAGCCAAAAAATCTCAATGTTGGAATCTCCATATATTCTCAGTTGTGGACAGTTCTTTCTCAATTGCCATCATCCTCATGCACATAGACATTATTTCCTTGCTAGAATAACCAGTAGATACCTACAACCAACTAGTAATGGCTCTCTACCTCCAACATTTCATTCTCATGCCAAAAAAAACAAGAACAAGAATGAGTGAAAAAATGAATGAGGAATGAGTGAGGAACCCCCCAACAACCAAAATTATGTTATATATATTTTCATCCAATAATGTACCATGTGGCTTCCCCAAGAAGCTCATAGATGGGTTTAATAAAATATAATAATTTTTCCTAGCCTCTTCAGCCCCCTCACTTGTGGAATCATAGTCCCCTAAGATTTTATCCTTATCTATCTACAACCGACAATGCATTTTTAGTATTAATTTACATAGCTATTACATTTCTAGGCTCTCTAGCCTTTCAAAATTTACAGGCACTCTGACCTTTCATCAAATAAACAAAAATAAAATGCTAATCTAGGGATCAAAATTGGGGTATTATAGGAAGTCTACTCGTGGCTATGTGTTTTATCTCAACTTTAGAGATATAGTCTAGTCTTGTAAAAAGTATAAGGTAGACTCTATTTCAACAATAGAAGTGTTGGACATAATGTCATTGATGTCAATAGTCGATGTCGTTGATGTAATGTTAAGTTGGTATGACGAATGGTCATTGATATCAACAATATAACAGTTAGCATATAATGATTGATGACAAACAATTGAACGATATGCATAGATTAAAGCTCAGGAGGGTTAGCGAATGAAAATCACAGTTACAGTAGGACGGTATGCAGAGATTAAAAGCTCAGGAGGGTTAGCGAATGAAGATCAAAGATTAAAAGAGATGGCGCGATGAAACTCAGAAGGGAAAGCGCATTGAAGAAACATGATTAGATCAAATCAAGACTGTTGATGTGCATGCACCAAATCAATGGCAGGGATAGATTACCGAGAGTGAAAGAAGAATTAAACGACTTGCTAGTTCCAATCCCGCAATTAGTCTAGATCGTCATCCATCTCATCCATCTCATCGAGAGATTAAATCGTGACCGTTGATTCTGATACGTGATCAAGCACTCGCTTGGCCTAATGCCCGATCATCGCCTGTGGTCATATGGAATAAGAGAATTAAAGGCAAAAGATTATACATCACTTAATCAATAAGCCCATGGTTTTTCATTGTCGATCATATGAAAATGGTTTGAGGGAAGTGCCTCTGCATAACTCAGTTTCTACAATAATTGCAGAGATTCGGGATCGAGTTAAAAGATGAAATTGATCCATATCTGTGATCAATTTATGAAAAGACTTCACAGTAAGAATAATAAACAATGATTATGGTTAAGTTAAATGAAGAGGTGGGATGGTCCAAACGAAAGGACACAGTGCGTTATAACTCACGCCGTTTTGAAGATTATATAAATGAGGAAGAGTGGTGAGAAGAAAGTGTCTTTGTAGTTCAGATAAGAAGATCAAAATAGAAGCAGAGTTCAAGAAGAAGAACTGTTGGTTCTAATGGGCATGTCAATGTCTTATTGAAGAACAAGAACAGAAGAAGACAGAGCAACAGTTATGCAATTTTATATAGAAGACTTTTGTTGAAACTGCAGTAGATTCATTGAATATTAAATGACAGAAGCTAGAGAGAAAAAGATGAAGTTTAACTACAGATAAAGAGATGACCATATAAGCAGAGGTTGCAGCAGACAAATAGAAAGTACAACAATGGTTGCATGATTCAAATTCAATGAAGAGTAGAAGAAGAATGAATTGCATTATAAAATAAGGGTGGTTGGGTGGTGCAAGGGCAGGTTGGAGTCTGCAGGGGAGCAGGTTCTTCCCAATCAGTTGTAGTTGACTAAACAAAGGGTCGAAGCCTCCTACCAGTTGGTGCAGGTGAATAAGGGGAGTTGGTGCTTCCTTGTCAGTTGTAGCTGACTAAACAGGGAATCGAAGCCTGCTACCAGTTGGTGTTGGTGAAAAAGGGTGTGGGTGCATCCTGATCAGTTGGTGTTGATCGAAGAGGAAGAGCATCTTCCTTCTATGTAACTTGTAAGAAAAGGAATTTTGCAGTTAATAGAAAAGTGTTGGTGGTTTTCCCTGTTGGGTTCCACAATAAAATCTTGTGTTCATAAGGGTTTGTTGTTCATCATATATTGCTTAATTGAATAATTTATGTGTGTGCTTAATATTGAAGGAATTAATAAGAAAAATTAGGCAATATTGATTCACCTCCCCCCTCTCAGTATTGTTGGGTATTCCATCAATTGGTATCAGAGCGAGGTTCCTTTAAGAACAGTCTAACAAACTGAAAGGAAGATCAAATTAAGCACACATGGATGGACACAAGATTTACATTGAGAATGGAACTCCAATACCTGGAAAAGAAGAATACATATTTTGGAGTACAAGAATGAAAATTCATCTTAAGGCATTGGGACATGATGTATGGAATTTAATGATCACTGATTGCTTCCCACCAAGAAGAGTAAGGACTCCAGATAAAAAGAAATCCAAGAAAAGTAACTCAGTGGCAATGAATACAATCCTTGATGGATTACCTGATGATGTCAAAGAGAAGATAGGTGAATGTAACTCTGCAAAATAACTTTGGGACAAGATGAAAGACCTCTACTCAGATGAGAAGTCAAATGAAGCATTTCAATCAGAACAAAGTTCAGTCTACAACAATTCTAGTGATGAAGATTATTTTGAAGAATATTCAAACATTGAAGCAGAAGTCAATCTTGAAGCTGAACTTGAGTGTGCTTTGGATGATCTAAGAAAATATAAACAAAGGTGTAAACAACTAAAGGATCAACTTAAGACTGTTGAAAAATTCAAGAAAGGGACTGAAGCCCTTGATAAAATTCTCAGTCTACAAATATTTCCTTCAAAAAAATTTGGCCTTGGATATGAACAAGTACACATGGTTAAAGGATCAAGTCCTATTACTCAGATTGATGTTGAAGATGACATGTGTTGTGATTATACCTCCAAAGAATCTTTTCATCCTCCCAAGAAGATGTATCAAATCAAAAGAGAAGACATAGAGGACATTCCTATCAAGGATGAAGAGGAAGACTCGGCCATCAATAAAGGAATGGACTCTCCACAATCTTCCGATTACAATAATGTTGATATTGAATTCTCCCCTGCAAGTAAAGAAGAAGATTTAGATACAATAGAAGAATGTTTTGTAAGCATTTATCCCATGAAAGAAGTAGAAGAAGAATTATCTAAGGTCAAATAGAAAGTTGATTGGAGTCTCTATGAATACCACTTTGACCATGATTATTCAAACTATAGTTTTCTTCATGACTACACTAAATAATTTCTTGAAAAGAGTCAAAAGAATATTATGGAAATAAAGGAAATGCTCAAAGACAATGGAAAAATCATATCTAATAAAAATGTTCAGCTAGAAGAAAAAGAAGAGGAAATTGAGAAATTGAAGAATGAAATCAGTCAAGTAAAAGAAGAAAATAAGGAAGTGTTAGAAAAACAAGACCGTGGAGCAATAAAATAAAACAAATTCGGAAACAAAACACAGAAGATACACAATACAATAGAGACACAGATTTACGTGGTTCACCCAGTGTGGGCTACGTCCACCAGAGAAATTTTCAGGTCCTTCCTTTATTATTATCTAGCATATGAAGGGATACAACCTACAACAAACCCGTTGTAACTTCCTCTTCTTTCTCTCATAGTCTCCTATCTCAGAATACAATATTCACGATCAACCATAGCCGCAATACATTTCCCTCATAAAAGAGGGTTGCCTTTTAGGGAAAAAAAACCCTAACATAATCTCTACCGTTAGATCTGCGACCTTATAATGAATGGTCTAGATTTACAATGAAATTACAATATACATTTACAAGGCAATTTTTCCTTCGGGGGACCCCCACTGGGGGCCCGCTTTCCCCCATACCCCCCAGCCTGGGGGATAGCCAACCCGGACCCCGTAGAGGGGGTACCCCCCCTCTGCACTCCCCCGCGTGGAAGAGTGTACATACTTCTGGGGTGTAAATACTTCATGGGGTATAAACATGGCTGAAAGCAAGGATCTCTGAATCAGGAAGATAATCAAGCTCCACAACCAACAATCTCCCACTTGGAGACTGATCTCAACAACTCCATCGTTGTTGTATATGCTGGACTCTGAACCTTCTTGGACCTGGAAAATTTTTCATCTTCATCTTCATTCTTGAAGACTAACTGAAACTGAGCAGGAACTCAGTTTCTCCCTGGTTACTCCCTTTGTTAACATGTCTGCAGGATTCTGGCTAGTGTGTATCTTTTCCAACTTCAAATGTCCATCTTCCAAGGTGGATCGTATGAAGTGGTACCTCAACTGTATATGCTTAGTCTTCGAATGGAAGGCTAAGTTCTTTGCAAGGTGAATGGCACTATGACTGTCATAGTACAACCTATTGTTCTCCTGCTTCTTTCCCAATTCCTCCATAAACTTCTGTAACCAAATCATCTCTTTACTGGCCTCTGTAGCAGCAACATACTCTGCCTCTGTTGTTGAAAGTGCAAGAACCTTTTGTAGTTTTGAAATCCAACTTACTGTTGTTCCACCTATAGTAAAAACATACCCTGTGGTGCTCCTCCTGTTGTCTTTATCACCTGCCATATCTGAATCAACATATCCCTGTAGAAAAGTGTTTGAACCTTTAAAACATAATGCATGAGTAGTAGTACCTCTCAAATACCTGAGAATCCACTTTATTTCCTCCCAATGTTCTTTACCTGGATTGTTCATATACCTACTCACAACTCCCACTGCATGTGCAATATCTGGTCTTGTGCAAACCATTGCATACATCAAGCTACCAACTACTGATGAATAAGGGACTCTGGACATGTATTTTATCTCCTCCTGTGTCTTGGGACACATTTCCTTAGTTAATTTGAAATGGCTAGCCAAAGGTGTACTAACTGGTTTTTCATTCTGCATTCTAAACCTCTCCAACACCTTCTCTGTGTACTCGCCCTGAGACAATGTCAATTTGTGATTTTTTCTGTCTCTTGTTATTCTCATGCCAAGGATTTTCTTTGCAGCACCCAAATCCTTCATCGCAAATGAATTGGCTTATTTCTTCTTGAGAGCATTTATATCCTACATATTAGACCCTGCAACAAGCATGTCATCTACATACAATAGCAAGATAATAAAGCTTCCATTTTCTAGCTTTTTAAAATAAACACAATGATCAGAATGACATCTACTATAACCTTGTTCTGTCATAAACCTGTCAAACTTCA
>ML803449.1:255754-266947 GCA_009831015.1 Picea engelmannii | reverse complement strand
TTGAAATTAGATTTTTCCTTAAATCTGGAACATGTCTTACCTCTTTCAACAACCATTGGTTTCCATTTCGTTGCTTTATTTTTACCTTTCCCATTCCAACAACTTTGCATGGTGCATCATCACCCAAATGAACCTGTCCAAAATCACCTTGAACATAATCTGGAAAATGTTTCCTATGGGGTGTGGCATGAAATGAAGCTCTTGAATCTACTACCCAAGACTCAAAAATATTATCTATAGAAAGAATCAAAGCATCTTGTAACACATCACCTGTTACATTTGCTTCCTGATTTCTCTCCCGTTGTCCATTTCTTTGTTTCTTTGGAGCTCTGCAATCTTTCTTCATATGTCCTTTCTTCCCACAATTACAACACTCTATCTTTCCAAGTCTGGATTTGGATCTGCCCTTCCTAGAATTCCCGCAGTTCCCTGAGCCCTTTCCTCTATCCTTTTGTCTTCCCCTGTTCTCCATGTTCAACGCATTACCTGATGTCTCACCTATGCTTTTCCATCGCATTTCGTCACTAAGGATAACACCAACAACATCATCAAATTTTAAAGTATTTGAATGAGAGACAGAGTTACTTACAGCCATGACCAAGTTGTTCCAGCTTTCTGGCAATGAGCATAAGATTAGAAGAGCCCTAACCTCATCATCAAAGTCTACTTTTACAGAACTTAGTTGATTAGTAACCGTATTAAATTCATTTAAAGGATCTGCAACAGACCCACCTTCTGACATCTTCATATTAAATAATCTCTTCATTAGAAATACCTTATTGGATGCCGAGGGTTTTTCATACAATTTGGCCAATGCGTCCATCAAACCCTTCGTTGTCTTTTCTTTGGAAATATTGAAAGCCACCGACGCTTCTAGGCTCAGTCGTATCATTCCTAGAGCCTTTCTGTCAAGAATCTCCCATTCTTCATCCTTCATGGTCGTCGACTTCTTTGCTACTCTGCCCAATGGTAGGAATAGATCCTTCTGATATAAATAATCTTCCATCTACATCTTCCATAACTAGTAGTTTTGGCCGTTAAATTTATCGACCCTAAACTTTCCATCTTCCGACATTGCTCCCACTCAAACCAGGAACCCTCTTTTCTTGCGAGTTACCTTTCGCTCTGATACCAATTGTTAGAAAAACAGGACTGTGGACCAATAAAATAAAACAAATTCGGAAACAAAACACAGAAGATACACAATACAATAGAGACACAGATTTAGGTGGTTCACCCAGTGTGGGCTACGTCTACCAGAGAAATTGCCAGGTCCTTCCTTTATTATTATCTAGCATATGAAGGGATACAACCTATAGAAAACATGTTGTAACTTCCTCTTCTTTCTCTCACGGTCTCCTATCTCATAATACAATATTCACGATCAACCATAGCCGCAATACATTTCCCTCATAAAAGAGGGTTTCCTTCTAGGGAAAAAAAACCCTAACATAATCTCTATCGTTAGATCTGCGACCTTATAATGAACGGTCCAGATTTACAATGAAATTACAATATACATTTACAAGGTAATTTTTCCTTCGAGGGACCCCCGCTGGGGGCCCGCTTGCCCCCATACCCCCCAGCCTGGGGGATAGCCAACCCGGACCCCGTAGAGGGGGTACCCCCCCTCTTCACTCCCCCGCGTGGAAGAGTGTACATACTTCTGGGGTATAAATACTTCATGGGGTATAAACACGGCTGAAAGCAAGGACCTCTAAATCAGGAAGATAATCAGGCTCCACAACCAACAGGAAGATGATGAACTTAGCAAAAAACTTGCAGATCTAAAAGATCTAAGAGAAAGCAATGTCAATCTGAAGACCCAACTTGAAGAAGCTAAAAGAAGAGAGGATGTAGTGAGGAACTAGTTGAACAAAAGGGAAGAATCATCTCATAAGATGGAAGCAGAAGTTGTGAATCTTACAAAGAAGGTTGAGAAGTCAAACACCCAAGTCAGGTTCTTGAATAACTATGATCTTATATGAGATCTAGGATAGTCAGAGATCACCAAATGACAAATCTAGTCTTGGCTACAATAAGGAAGAAATTAGTAATCCTAAGAAACTTGATGCAAGTCCTTCATTTGTAAAGGGTGAAGACAGGTCTGATGCAAGTCCTTCATTTGTAAAGGGTGAAGACAGGTCTGATGCAAGTCTTTCATTTATAAAAAGGGAAAGAAGGTATGACATAGGTACTTCATGTTCAAAGAATGAAAGAAAAATTACAATATTTAGAAGATCATATCAAGGAAGACATCCTAAAGCTACTCATACACCTCAAAGTAATTTTAGAATAGAGAAACATTCATGGATGAATCAAAGGAAGTATGAGAGTGTTTTTAATGGTTATTGTTTTTCTTGTAATGAATATGGTCATAAAGCCTTGGATTGTAGGCATCATGGAAGAAAACAAATTGGTAGGTTCAACAACAATATAAGATGTTGGAACTGCAATCTTGTTGGACATATTGCTACACATTGTTACACTATGAGATTCTACAGTTGTGGTGGATATGGTCACAACCCCCATGACTGTTGGAACTCAAAAAGACAGTCAATAAGAAATGCTTCACACAATATGACAAAAAGAGTAAATAAGTCATGGAAAAGAAAATCTAAAGTACCAAACAAGAAAGATGATGAATATATTGCTCCTAAAATTGATGAAGTTAATAATAGGAGTTTGGAGGATGAAACTTATAATAAGGAATATTCTCAAGACAAAGATAAAGAAGCTTTTGGTGCACATAATAATGAAATTGATGATGAATCTCCAACAGTAGAACAACAAGAAGAATTGAGTAATGATTATCTTAGAAATATTTCAATCGTATTTTAATGGTACACTAAAACTCCTTCTCAAAAATAAAAAATAAAAATAAATCTTTGTCCAGGAAGCTGCAAGGACTATGCTCAATGAAGCAAAATTATCTGATGGATATTGGAGCGAATTTGTAAGAACAACAGTATACATATTGAACAGAGGTCGGCTCAGGATTAATAGTAATAAAACTCCTTATGAACCCTGGTTTGGAAGAGCTCCTTCGGTAAAATACTTCAAGGTCTTTGGAAGTAAGGGTTACATCAAAAGGCTTGATGAGAATCTCGGAAAATTTGATGCTAGATCTGATGAAGGTATATTTCCTGGATATGCTTCTACCAAGAAAGCATGCAAATTCTACAATATTAGGTTACATAAGATTGTTGAGAGTGCATATGTCAAGGTGGATGGTATAAAAACAATTGGTATCTTGGTTATAGATCGATGAGAATCAATGGACAGATCCAAGGGTTGTTTGAAAAAATATGAGCTACAATTGCGCTGTGTTTAGTAGGACAGCAGCGTCCGCAGCAACAACATTATGATGTACAAAATGATATACATGAAATCATGTAAAGATAACAAGAGGAGAGACCTTGTTGGGAAGAGCTACCATTTTTAGGAACAAAGGGGGAGAGTTGTTAGAGGCAGAGAGAGCGGACTGACAGGGGGAGTTATTTAGTTTTGGCAGGCAGAGCATGATTGCAGGGGGAGTTACTAAATTTAATATTGATCATTAGCATATAGAAATATAGATCATATGAGGAGAAACCCTTTTCCATTGATGTCAAAGGGGGAGAGTAACTTCATAAGAGAGAAGCATCATCACAGGGGGAGATTGTGAATGAAGTTGGTGAGTTGCCATCAATGACAAAGGGGGAGATTGTTGGACATAGTGTCATTGATGTATTTTCATTGATGTCAACATTCGATGTCATTGATGTGATGATAATTTGGTATGATGAATGGTCATTGATATCAACATTATAACAATTAGCATATAATGATTGATGCCAAACAGTTGAACGATGTACAAAGATTAAAGCTCAGGAGGGTTAGCGAATGAAAAGCAAAGTTACAATAGGATAGTATGCAGAGATTAAAAGCTCAGGAGGGTTAGCGAATGAAGATCAAAGCTCAGAAGAGATGGCGCGATGAAACTCAGAAGGGAAAGAGCATTGTAGAAACATGATTAGATCAAATCAAGACCATTGATCTGCATGTGCCAGAGCAACAGCAAGGATAGATTGCGAAGAGCGAAAGAAGAATTAAATGACTTGCTAGTTCCAATCTCTCAATTATTCTAGATTGTCAGATCTCATCAAATCAAAGATTGACGATTATGGTTGATCCACCAAACGATCAGATTAAGTTGGATTAAGTTGTGACCGTCGGATACGCAAGAGCCAGATCAACATCAGGGATAGATTGCAGAGAGTGAAAGGAGAATTAAGCGTGTTATTTCCAATCCCACAATTAGTCAACTTCGTCAGATCTTATAGGTTCAAAGATCGACGATTGTACTTGACTCACCAACTATCGCACAACTTCAAATTGCGGAGCCTGGGTGATGAATTAAACCACTCGCAAATTGTGGTTCCACAATCCACATCGATCGTCGATGGTCACTCAACAATAGATCTACGGTTGGAATCAATTCCACTACCAACGAGCAGTTTCCATTACGGAACTCGATGATAGTCTTAAAAGTCGTGCTAGTTGAGGACCCCGCAATCATCCTTGATTGTTGATATGCTTCGAGATTCTTCTCGACTGATTGGATCACTTTTAGTGGATAGGATAAACAAGGGATGAGATCTGAGATCTCGATCACCCAAATTTTCGTCAACCATCGGATCATATTAAGTGGAAGGATAGGATAAGCGAGGAAAAAGGACTGAGAATTCGAATATCTGAATACCCAACAACCATTGGATCATTCTAAAGTGGAAGGATAGGATAAGCTAGAAGAAGAGCCATTGGATTTAATCCAAGGAAAAGCAACATCGCATATAGATCAAGTCGTCGATCTAAAACCGTGATCAACGAACAACATTCAATTCAGATTAAAAGTTGTGAGGAGGTTATTGTTCGGAGAATCTCGCTTCAAAATAATTGTGAAGTCAAGAAATCGAATTACCCGAAGTCCCGAAAGCCGAAATTCCGAAGTCACTCTCAATTGTCGATCTGAGATACATTTCGGATAGTATTCTAACTGTTAGATCAAGGAGATGAATATGTCTCACATCGGGAGATCTACATCAGCAGACCATGTCAACAAGGACATGTGGAAGACTACGTCAGCAGACCACATCAGCAAGGACATGTGGCAGACCACGTCAGCAAGGACATGTGGCACAGTCAGATAATGACAAGTGTCAATATGAAATTGATAGATCATGTACATGTGAATCATGAATCTGAGTGACATGTGGCTGCCACTCAGCCTGTGCCATGTCAACAAGTGATGTTAGTAAGTTACGTCACTCCGAGAGATTTACTTTGGGAATTTCACCACCAACAAATGACAAAAGCTCTGAAATCCCGAAAGCCGAAGTCCCGAGGGCCGAAGTGCCAAAATCGCGAGGGACAAAGACCCAAAGTCCCGAAGGCCGAAGTGCAGAAATCGCAAAGGACAATGTTCTAAAGTCCCGAAGTGCAGAAATCGCAAAGGATAATGTTCTAAAGTCCCGAAGGCCGAAGTGTCTAAGTCGCGAAGGAAAAAGTCCCGAAGTCCTGAAGTGGACATGAGTCGTACGATCTGAAGGACACTTTGGGAGTGCTCTCGACCGTTGATTAAGTATAGTGGAAGGATAGTGTAAGTGGAAGTGTTAACTGAAAACAAGCAGTCTCCACCATTGTATGACTAATTCAGCAAGTGATCACTCTGGAAGAAAATGGAGCAACGATTATCCAAATCTTTGAAGTCTCGGAGGCCGAAGTCCCGAAGTGGTCATGAGTCACCTGATCTAAAGAACACTTTGGGAGTATTCTCGTCCGTTGGAAATTATGGACACGCGTCGTTTATTTGAGATATTTGTAAAAAGGCTGGAAGTTGTGAAGGACAAAGTCTCAAAGTACCGACAGTCATCCATCGCATCAGAATATTAAAACATGAACCGCCCGATCTGTTCAATGAAATCTTATTCGGAAGATTTGAAAGGTTGCAATTCCCAAAGTCTCGAAGGGCAAAGTCCTGAAGTCTCTAAGGGCGAAGTCCCGAAGTCTCGACAGTCGTCCATCTCATTGGGAGATTAAATCGTGATCATTGATTCTGATACATGATCAAGCACTTGCTTGGCCTAGTGCCCGGTCATCGCTTGTGGTCATATGTAATAAGAGAATTAAAGGAAAAATATTATACATCACTTAATCAATAAGCCCATGGTTTTGCGTTGTCGGTCATATGAAAATGGTTTGAAGGAAGCGCCTCTTCAGAACTCGGTTTTTGCAATAATTGCAGAGATTTGGGATCGAGTTAAAAGATGAAATTGATCCATATCTGTGATCAATTTATGAAAAGACTTCATGGTAATAATAATAAACAGTGATTATGGTTAAGTTAAATGAAGAGGTGTTATGGTCCAAACAAAAGGACACAATGCATTATAACTCACACCATTTTGAAGATTATATAAATGAGGAAGAGTGGTGAGAAGAAAGTGTCTTTGTAGTTCAAATAAGAAGATCAAAATAGAAGCAGAGTTCAAGAAGAAGAACTATTGGTTCTGATGGGCTTGTCAATGTCTTATTGAAGAACAACAATAGAAGAAGACAGAGAAACAATTATGCAATTTGATATAGAATACTTTTGTTGAAACTGCAGTAGATTCATTGAAGATTAAATGACAGAAGCTAGAGAGAAAAAGATGAAGTTTGACTACAGATAAAGAGATGACCATACAAGCAGAGGTTGAAGCAGACAAATAGAAAGTACATCAATGGATTCACGAGTCAAATTCAATGAAGAGTATAAGAAGAATGGATTGCATTATAAAATAAGGGTGGTTGGGTGGTGCAAGGGCAGGTTGGAGCTTGCAGGGGAGTAGGTGCTTCCTGGTCAGTTATAGCTGACTAAACAAGGGGTCAAAGCCTCCTGCTAGTTGGTGCTAGTGAACAAGGGGATTTGGTGCTTCCTTGTCAGTTGTAGCTGACTAAATAGGGGGTCGAAGCCTCCTACCAGTTGGTGTTGGTGAACAAGGGTGTGGGTGCATCCTGGTCAGTTGGTGTTGATCGAAGAGGAAGAACATCTTCCTTTTATGTAATTTGTAAGAAAATGAATTTTGCAGTTAATAGAAAAGTTTTGGTGGTTTTCCCTGTTGGGTTCCACAATAAAATCTTGTGTTCATAAGGGTTTGTTGTTCATAATATATTGATTAATTGAATAATTAATGTGTGTGCTTAATATTGAAGGAATTAACAAGAAAAAGTAGGCAATATTCCATCAAGAAGTGGATTATCATGGTGCAGTTAATGCTAGCACAAGGATAGTGTGAATTCTTAATATGTTGGGTGAACTCAAATTTCTAGTCAAAGGATCAACTATAGTGTATTGACAGTTAAAGTGCAATGTAGGTAGTTGACAATCTAGTTTCTTGTAATAAGATGAAGCATGTGGAGCTTCATGCTCATTATTTGAGGTAGTTACTAAAATATGTTGTTGTGTATTTTATTTATTATAGGATAGACAATCAAGTTATTGATATATTTATGAAGTCTTTAACGGAAACTAATTTTGTGTCACTTCGATCTATACTTGGGCTTCATGAATCTACAATTATATGGGATAGAAAAATAAGTTAATTTCACCTCTTGAATCTCTGAAGCATTGTGTTGATGGGGGGTGATAATAGGTTCATGACATCTCCATATCTTTTGGATACAACCAGTCCATAGTCCACAATCAACTAGGGGAGTCAATCGAGCATTTGATTGGTTGGTTAGGTCAACCATGGTAGTCAACTAGTACACGAGATGAGGTAAAATTCAAGGAGTTCATTACACATCCTAGCCAATCAAATTTTACCATGTCATCCTCACTACAAGGAAGTTAGTTATAGTTTTTTTCCATACATAGATGGTCTTATGGATCAATCTATCATGGAATTGTTTTGGTATTTTTTGTTTCCTATTTTATGTTGTGCTATGCTCACTTGTGCATAAGAGATGTAATGATGTATTTAGACATCACGTCTTCTTGGATTGTATGGCTACTTTATCTACTAATTCCCTAGATCTACAACAACCTACTAGACCATGGGGGAGCATCTCCATGGAATTTGTGGGTGGTTTTCCAAGAACCGGGAGGGGAAATGACAATCTATTTGTGGTAGTTTAGAGGTTTAGTAAAATGTGCATTCTCATACCTTCTAAAATACCATCAAGGGACAAGATGCAACAACTCATGTTATTTGAAAAGGTATGTGTTCGATTTGGGTTACCAAGGAGCATCATCTTAGATGGAGATACCATATTTCTTAGTGCCTTTTGTACTACACTTTGGGAGAATATGGACACCAAGTTGAAGAGATATACAACTTTCCATCCACATGCAGATGGGAAAACAAAAGTAGTGAACATGACATTGGTTCAACTTTTGGGGGGTTATAATTAGAAGCATCCAAGGATATAGGATGAAAATTATATTTATATATCAATACTCTTATAACAGGACGGTCCACACTTCAACTACTAAATCCCCTTTTGAAACTTGTTTTGGATATTTTCCACCTTCACCTTTAGATGTTGTATATGGACAACAAGGAGGAGTGGGGGAAGAAACCATAATAGAAACATTGAAGATTGAAATATTCATTGATAGGATCAAACATATCCATTTGCAAGTATAGGAGACATTGAAGAAGTCATGAGAAAAGTACAAGGTATGGAATGACTAGCATAGAGTTGAGAAGACATTCAAGATAGGATACCTAGTTTAGTTTCATATAAATAAAGAAATGTTATAGCGTCTTGGTAATAAGATAAAGGTTTTTTGGTATGGTCCTTTTGAAGTGTTTGGGTAGGTAGGTGATAATTCTTATAGGTCGATTCCACCTCCATTTATGTGCATTTATTCAATAGTGAATGTGGAAAATTTGAAACTCTATGAGCCTTCCATGTTAGACTAGGAAATTGATGGGAAAGTCTTACCTACCATAGAGGCCTTAACACCAAAATCTCATGAAAAATTAGCAGAGAATATTGTTTTGAAGAAAAGGTCTAGAACAACTAGATGAGGGTAATATGAACTCTAGCAGGTCAGATTGAAAGGACATATTCCAGGTAAGGAAAACTGGTACTACAAGAAGGTAGAGGAAAAATTTCTTCACCGATGATAAAATATTTTGGGGACCAAAAGCCTCCAAAATGGGGAGGTATGATTTGAAATGGATCACAATCTAATTTTTCATCTATTTTAGTACTTTCTAAGTGGAAAAATTATAGGTATTAACTTATAGGGCCCATTTCATGGGTAGACCTATTTTCATAATTTGAGGTCCTGAAACTTCTAGAGCTCCTTTAAAGCATTAAATGACCATATTTTGGGTCAAAAAAATGTATACAAAATCTCCATGACTTCGATGTTGTTCTACACATTGACAGATTTTTAACAGCACCAATATCACCTCAATTAGAGTTTGTGTGACGAATTTATGCTTATTGCAAGTTGACCTATGGTTTTTACCACCATGGTATCAAGTGGATTCCATGTCAACTCCCATTACTCATGCATGAGGAAAAATTCATGTGTGGAATTTTAAGAAGATTTTAAAAGGTCTAAAACTCTAAACCTAATTGGGAGTTGAGGCATGCAAAAATCCTAGCATGAGAAAACTATTAGGACATGCTAAATAATATACCACTAGGAAATGAAGGTGGTCCATTCTTTTTGTATTAATTATTGTTCCCATAGTTGAGTAGAGAAAGGGAGTGTGATATTGAAGTAGAACAAAATAAGTAGAAGAATACCTTGTAGCAACCATAGAGACCATAATGTTAATGGCAACTCCATAGTGAGTTCACCTTTCTTTGTGTTTTCATGTCATGTCTAAGAAGAAAAGAGCAAAGCATGGTCCTCACCTTCTAAATAGGTTTTCCCATATTGGGTTTCCCAAGGTACATCTTGTGTTCAATGCGTCGATGATGTGGTATTTGATTTCGCTTCTTTTATTTTTTTCTCATTTTTTTTCGGTGTTTTGAAGCACTAAGCTAGTAATATTAAATATTAATCCTAAGTAAAACATTGAGTAGAATTTCTTTTGCAAAAACTTATAAGATCTTTTATGATGAATTGTTACACTTCTTACATATTGTTCCTCATGTAAGGATGGTCCTTATCCCTAACCTCTTCCAAATATAACAATGTTTAATAAACAATCAAACTAAAAATCAACATCTCATGTAGATGATTGTTGGTTGTGGAGTCTGATTATCTTCCTGATTCAGAGGTTTGTTTCAGTCGTTCTTGGACCCCATTCTCTAACCGGGGGGTGTGAGGTGGCTTTCCCCCCTACAAATGTCACCAGGGGGGTCCAAGGGAGGGCAGAGACAAGTTTTTGTAGCACCCCCCTGGAGGGGGATTCGAGGGAAGTGCCCCCGTAGAAAAATATTGGGAAAAATTTCCTTTTAAAATATTGTAATTTCATAGTCAATATGGATCATTCATTATAAGGTCACAGATCTGACAGTAGAAGTTATTTTAGGGATTTTTTCCCTAGAAGGAAACCCTCTTTTATGAGGGAATTATATTTTGGTTGTGTATGTGTGTGATTATTGTATTCTGAGAGAGGAGAATGTGAGAGGAAGAAGAGGAAGTTACAATGGTTGAGGTGTAGGTTGTATCCCTTCATTTTTTTGGATAATAAAAAGGAAGGACCTGGAAATTTCTCTGGTGGATGTAGCTCACACTGGGTGAACCACGTATATCTGTGTCTCTATTGGATTGTGTATCTTTTGTGTTTTATTTCCTCATTTATTTTATTTTATTGCTCCGTGATCCTATTTTTCTAACAATGATTTCACCTTGGCATATGATGATATCATGCACTATGACTCAGTCGTCTTGAAACTATTTCCAAAGGCATTGCATGTATATGATTTGAAGTCTTTCAACAAACTTCCTAAAGGATCCATATCAGAATTTTATAATAACATGTAGATCTCTTTGTGAATCATTTTGACATGTTGAGATCACTAGATGCAAAATTGTAAACCCTCATGGATTGCATTGTAAATTCTAACCTTGTACAATATCTACTGCAAACTGATATTCAGAAAAGAACAGAAAATATACAATGGCAAATACAAACATTACACAGAGATTTTTCACCTGGAAACCCAAACTGGGAAAACCAACATATATTATATTCA
>ML803449.1:185330-250929 GCA_009831015.1 Picea engelmannii | reverse complement strand
ATGACCTGGATTAGTCCAAAACCCTAATTCCTTAACCGGAAATAGAAAACCATCGGCAAAAACCATGTGCCGAAAACCACCTAATATCATGTGGTCCCGAAAATATGTCGTCCCGGAAATATGTCGGCCCGAAACCGGCGAAAATATGTCGGCCCAAAAAAAAAAAAAAATCGGGGGCGCTGCCCCCGAACCCCTGCACCCCCCCTCTTACCCCCCTGCGCGCCCGGCGCAGGCACTCAGACACTACTACTCGTGCAAAGAATATAACACATACCCAACATGCATGAAATGGGAACCTACAAAATGAAAATGTGTGTACACTAGGTGGTGGCACAATATAGTGTAAACCAACTCACATTATTTGATAAATAAATAACTCAAGGAGATGTTTACCAATTCACACCAATTACTAGTATAGCCCTATACCAAATACCTTAAGCCTTATGATGAATCCATTCACATATGTATTAAGAATAAAAACAAAATAGTGATTGTATATATAATTAAGGTCACACTTTATTGTTATGAACCAACTTCTTAAAATATCAAAATAGACCAGAATTACACACAATGTACACCAATGTGAGCATGGAGCACAACTCCAATATAGATAAGAGAGATAAGTTACATAATAATTCTTTATAGAATAGAAGAGCCTCCTCCAAATAACCAAATGCATTCATACATCATAATTCCCATCTCCTCAATGATGTGTGTGTGTGTGTGTGTGTGTGTGTGTGTGTGTGTGTATTCACACACTACAGACAAGGCCCCTTTACTATTGATTAATTGGGTTGATTGTCATTGATGTCAACCCTTGAAGCAAGTCCAGTAGAAAATTTCGGTAGCCCTAGAGGTGTGGATAAGGAGACCATGTTTTCTTGAGGAATGATGTAATGAAGATCAGTGAATTTGCAGGAAACACTATCATAGATGGATAGTGCATTTCGTGTTGATTCTGGTGATATGTGGTACGTCAAGTAGTTCCTCAAGGTTGAGGAGATATGGCTTAGTGAAGTTGGAGAAGCATCATGAGTAATCTAGAAGCCGCTAGAAGGTCAAATAAGTCCATTATTCTAGAAGCTCCTAGAATAAGTTTACTAGTCAAAGTGGTTGTAACAACAAGTTAATCATGGGTAAAGTTGTTGCAATACAAAAATAATTAAAATTAAATTAGTTGCAACAAGAAGTGGTGAGTTTACTATTTATGGTAAAGTGGTTGCAAGTGGGAAAAGTAGTTTAAAGTGGATTAGCCATCAAAGAAGGAAGTTGGGTAAAACAATTATAATATAACCCCTAAAGGAAGCTACTTGGAGAGTATAAATAAGAGAGAAAGGGTATATTATTAGCACCTAATTTGAGCACATTGAATATATATTTTTGTGAAATGTTATGGGCAGGTATCATTGAAAAATCTATAGCAATGAGTCTGAAGCAACAACAAAGTTGCAGGTTCAAAGGGTCAAGACTGTGGGCACTCAACTAGGGTTTTATTGAAGATATATCAAGGTTGCAGTACTAAAAGGACGTGGACATCCGTGGGCCACAGTGGGACAAAGAACAAATACCAGCGGTTTTACTGAAGACAAAGTGCAGATATGTTGCCAAAGATGAAAAAGAAGATCTAATCTATCATCAGTGACAATTTGCAGAGCCGAGAAGTGGCTACAAGAAGGTGTGACGATATTCAGGTATGGTATATCAAGCTATAGGATCCAAAAGGTATGTTACATGATTGGATATTTGTGATAGATTGAGGTATGGTCATATGAGGGTTATCATATGTCTTGGGATATCATTGGTTGTATAATGTATGTTGCATAAGACAGATCTACAGAGGTACGGTCATGGTATATTTTATGTTTATCATTGGCACACTTTGTTGGGATATATTTGAGCCATTTTCTAGTACATGGTTGAGGTATGGTATTGTGAGCTTGGGTATTTTCCTAAAGAGGTCATTAGTTGTATGGTTCTTACTGAGGAAAATATAGTGAAGCACATTGTTGGTGCACTTAGTTTGATTCATTGACATATCTTGTAGTGCATTGTGAGAAGCATTTGACTATGATTTTGGTATATGTTTGAGTGGTACATGTTTGAGGATTTATGGTGGATACATAGTGTTATCAGTATGGGTTGGGTTTTCATAACAATGAGGGTTTGATGTATGGTTAAAGTAAGAGGTTCTTATATCACATGAGTTCAGTGAGACATATGTATGAACCTAGTGCATGGTTGTGTTAGATATTCTTGGATATTGGATGAGTATTGTTTCTATCAGATCAACCAGTTTGTGAGAAGATACAAAGTGATCAGACTGTGACAGGGACACAACCAAAGTGGAAGAGACAACATTTCTGATATTAGTAGAGATTTGTGCTAGTCTGCAAGTTGCAACAAATAGAGGTGCAGATACTCACGAGTTGCATTAAGAAAAGTCACAAACATCCAGGTGTTGAAGAATAGACAGGTCGTGGATCTGCAGGAAATTTTTGAAGAATTTTGGTACATGTTGTGACAGGATTTCAGTGACAGTTGTGATAGTGACAAATTTGATTCAGTGACAGTGATATGTTGTCTACATTTGACACTTATACTTCAGGGAATTTGGAAGGGGCAATGATAGGTGGTTGTAGCCACCTTTTGGTTGTATCCGGAGAACATAGGGGATTGTAGCCTCCTTCTAGTTGTAGCTGGAGAATTGGGGAGTTAGATCTTCCCTTAGATTGCAGCCTGAGAATCTAGGGGGTTGGATCCTCCTTCTGGTTGCAGCCGAAAAACAAAGGAAGTTGGTGCTTCCAACGAATGTACTTCTTAAATACATATAAGAAAAAACATTTCGTGGTTTTCTTTCGCATTGAGTATCCACGTAAAATATTGGTGTACTGTGTATGTGTATGATTTCTCATTGTTCATGTTTTATTTATTTTTCACTTGTTAAATGATATTGGTAAATTGATCATAAGGATAACAACACTTATATATGTTGTGGTTAAAAAGGATTAAAAATAAATATTACTGATTCACCCCCCCTCTCAGTAATCCAACATTTATTATTATGCCAACCCTATTACATATACATTTACACAGTACATGTACATTTAGCCCCATATATGCTCCCCCTTGGGATCATATCATATGCATTTAACCCCATATATTCCCCCCTTGGTTCATAAAACTTATACTAATATTATTAAATCTCCATGTAATATATTACCTATAAAAGTGATTTATCTCACACAATAAGAGAAAACCAATAAAGACAAGAAAATAAGAAATAATAGAAAATAAAAAAGTTAAGACTACCACTTATATAGTTTGAAATATAATCAACCCAAAAGTATAACCATAAAAGGAACACCCCTCATGAACATGAGACACTTAAGTTAGTTCTCATGTTAAACCTTTCACCTATTACATCAACAATGTAACCACCTCAACATTCCAAGAATTTCATTTGTTTTTTGACATGGAAAAGATACATGATCATGATGAGATTACTCATGGATAACAAGAACCCCCTTACATTGTTGTTCAAACCATGGATCGCTTGGCAAGGAAAACAAGTATGGATATAGCTTCGTCTATCAATATTAGTTTATCTTTTGGGGTTACTCCAAAAGTGTTTTCACCTTGTCATGACAACACTAAGCCTCTTATCCCCTTAACAGTGCTTCATGGACATATGGATGGAGCACTTTGGGTGGATTCTTGATCTTTGTTAGAGTGATAGCATAACACCCTTACCTAGGAGGTTATTACCTTAATTGGCATGTTTACTAACCCATTGGGTGTTGTTGGAAGCAGACCCATTATGGGGAAAAGGCTATTTTTGGGAAGAGAAGCACAAAGGGAATAAAGGACAGTTGGAAGGAAAAGCAACATGTGTGAGGGAAGCATGTGAGGCACACATGCAAGGGATACCTAATGACATTAGGGTTATATTTTTTGCAATGTATTGTAATGGTTGATGATCCAAGAATAGATATAAGTAGTACTTAGGGGATCGGAGAGAGGGACGAGAAAGAGCGAAGGATAGAGGGAGAGTCTGGAAGTTGTAAGAATTGTAAAAACTGTACTATTTCGTAAGCTGGTGAGCTAGAGAAGGAGTGAGAAACTCAATCCCGAGGGTTAGATCGTAGGTTGAGGAGCCTGGTGCGATCTAGTTAGCCTCACAGGGATCGATAAGCCTGTTGAGAGTGTAAGATCCAAGACTGTAAACATGCACGACATGACATATTGTTGAGACATAATAAAGAGCTTGAGAGAGAGAGATATTTTTGGATGTAGCCTAGGAGGGGGTGAACCACAGTAAAACTTGTGTTATGTGATTGAGTGTATGCATTTGTATTGTTGTTAAGAATTAAATGTTAGATGAATGAATGAAGGAACTAGTTAGATCTGATACTCCACATGCATGAATAAGAATTATTGTTTTAATCAAGAGGTTAAACTAAATAAATAAATATCACAAGGTACAACCATAGATCTCCACTCATTCCTAGGCTGCAAGCACCTGAGTATTGCATCCACCCATAGAGTTATCTCGGGTAACATTGCGCAGTACACCCCATGTGCTACGTTTCCTTCTAGTTTACTAGGGGGGGTGATAGTTTTAGAGGGATTTTATTGGAAGCTGATTAAATTTGAACCTGGGTCAACCTATGAAAATAAGGTAAGATCATAGTGGATAACCGATAAAGTAGAATAAGAAACCAACAAATGGCTATGTTGCCAGTTGGAACAAGATGGGACTGAGTGAATGATATATGTTGAAGAAGTGTCAAAAGAATGCTATATTTGATGACAAGACGTTAAGAGAATGAGAATCTAAAAGGGGATGTTGAGACCGTGGAACCCAACGAAGGCAGATATAGAGATCTGGTTGAAAACAAAGGAGTTGGAGTTTGCACAGAAAGATAACAGAAACTCGAAGTTAACATCGTGCAAATATCTGGACAAGTATGTATTTAGCGACTTCCATGAAGTATTTTTCTGTGATTTCCCGCATGTGTTGCAGGAGTGGATATTAAGGTTGAAAGACAACCATCCTACAAATTAGATCAGATAGCTAGAGTGGAATCCTGAAGAGATCACGCAGTTACAACAAGCTAACAACAAATTTACGCGTGCAGTAGATTGCTGGTTAGACAACATTGTTGCGGGATTTATCACAAAATTTGTTGTAGATATGGCGAAGTCTTACAGCGCAACAAAGAAAGAGTTATTGAAGGGACCTCAAGGTAGGTATATCAAATTGCTATATACTTCCATTAATACATTATTATATAACAAAGGTGTAATGACAATGGCCTTAGACAACTAAACTTCTTTGCGTGCATGGGGGAAGGGGGGAAGCACTGACAGGAGAAGGAGAAATGGAGGGAGAAATGGATAAAGGAAATAAGGAGGAGGCCTTGGACCCAATCATGATGGAGGAAGACCATATCAACAAGATCATGGAAACAACTGGAAGAATGCGCAGTGGAGTACCCTACCAATATAAGATGAACACTAAGAAGAGAGCCATAGCTGCTAGGGAGGGCTTGGAAAGTGATGAAGAAGAGGTAGAGGATCTCGGGATTGTGGAGTAGATTGAGGAAATCTGTAATATTTCAGATACAAAAAGTATGCAGAACATAAATAAAATTCTAGAAATGGCATATGAACAACAATATAACCAGAACAACACCACAATAATACCAAAATGATACCAGAATAACACCAGAAAGAGCACTTAGATTACTGAGAGAAATTTTCACTGGCCTCTTCGAGGGGGAAACCTCTAGGAGAGAAGAGCTCTATTACAATAATATACAAGACAACAAACTCTCATACCCTCGACTCATATTTGTACTAAATATGTTTATCAAAAGAACCATCTAGAGGAACATCCTTCTAGAAGCGGAAGCTTCTATTAGGTCTTCTTACATTGGACTTATTCTTCCTTATTGCTAGGCCTTATTAATATTGACCTTTATTACATCGGAATATATTATTCTACCTATGTGTGGGGTTAGGTCCCTAACATGTCCTCCCCCTTAAAAACAACCTTGCCCTCAAGGCTTGAGATGTGGAAATTGTTGCAGAATGGTAGCTGGTTCCCAAGTGGCATCTGCTAGAGTTGTATCTTTCCACTAGACTAACACTTCCTTGATGGTTCACTGACACAGACGACGCTCATGCTGGTCCAAAAATGCTTATGGTTGTAGCCAAATGGATCCTTCTTCGTCCAACTCAGGAAGGTTGGTTTGAGTTTGGCACTTCGTTCCAATCACCTTCTTTAAGTAGGAAACATGAAAAACAGCATGGAGCTTAGAATGACTGGGCAAAGCTAACTGATAGGACACCTATCCCACATGCTTGAGAATGGTATAAGGACCATAAAATTTGGGTGCCAGTTTCTAACAATGCTCATCTTTGAGGGAATTTTGCTTGTAAGGTTACAGTCGAAGAAACACTTGATCCCATTCTACAAATTGATGTTCATAACAACCTTGGTCTAATTGTTTCTTCATGCAATTATGAGCCATGATTAAATTTGTTTTGAGGGTACGAAGAATAGCCTCTCAAACTGTAAGTGTTTGTTCAACCGCCTGAACCTTCGAGACACCTGGAAAATATGAGAGAACTGAAGGTAGATTTTGTCCATATACCGCTTCAAAAGGAGTCATCCAGGTAGTTGTATGGTATGAAGTGTTGTACCACCATTCAACTAGTGGTAACCATTGAGCCCACTAATTTTGATTCTCTGAGGCAAAACACCTCAAATATGTTTCCAAACACTTGTTGACAACTTCAGTTTGACCATCAGTCTGGGGATGATAAGTTGTGTTGAGATGCAATTGGGTGCCTCGTAGCTTGAAAATTTATTGCCAAAAATTGCTGGTGAAAGTTGGGTCGCGATCATAAACAATAGAATGTGGCATGCCATGAAGCTTGAATACCTGATCCATGAAAAGTTGAGCCACAATGGATGTTGTAAATGGGTGTTGAAGAGCACATAAATGAGCATACTTGGAAAGAAGATCAACTAACACCATGACGACTTATTTATTTCCCGATTTAGGTAATCCTACAATAAAATCCATAGAGATATCTCGCCAAATAGTAGGTGGGATCAGAAGCGGTTGTAGTGTGCCAGGAGATTTGACTGTTTTTCCCTTAGTGCGTTGACACACATCACATTCAGCCACAAAATTATGAACTTCCTATTTCATACCATCCCAGAAAAAAGAATGTTTGACCCTATCATAGGTTTTGGTAAACCCGGAGTGCCCAGCTGTGGGTGTAGCATGAAGCTCTGAAATTATCGTGGATTTAAGTTTTGATTGTTTACTTAAATACAAACAACCTTTGTATCGAAGCTCATCATGGAGCCAAGAGTACCCTAGGGAAACTGGAGACTTGGACTTCAATTGTTGTATTAGATGCAAACTTTTGGGATCATGTAGCCATTCCTAGCGAACAACTTGGAGCCAATCTGGTACAATGAAGGAGAGAGAAAAAAGGGACCCTTCATGTTCATATTTTTGGGAAAGTGCATCCACAACCACATTGTCTTTTCCTTTCTTGTAAATGATCTCATAATCATATCCAAAGAGCTTAGTCACCCATCTTTGTTTCTTTGGGGAGGAAATGCGTTGTTCCAGAAAATACTTGAGGCTTTGATGATATGTCTTAATTTGGAAGCGTTGCCCCAATAGATAAGGGCGCCAAAGATCAACGAAATGCAGAATAGCCAAAATTTCCTTTTCATATATTGATTTTCTCAAATTTCGCTCAGACCATTGTTTGTTGGCAAAGGCCAAAGGCCGACCCTCTTTCATAAGAACAATGCCAATTCCTTTCCCTGAAGCATCACTTTCCAGAAAAAAGGTTTTTGTGAAATCAGGAAGGGGCCAGGACTGAAGTGGTGCACATGGCCATCTTCAAGGTTTGAAAATCCTGAGTAGTTGTTGGAGTCCAAGTGAAAGAATTCTTTTTAAGAAGTGCAGTGAGAGGTGCCACAATCTTTCCATAATTCTTAACAAACTTGCGATAATAACTTGTTAAGCCCATAAATCCACGCAATGTTTTGAGAGTCTTTGGGTGAGGCTAGTCTTGCATAGATTCAATCTTTTTAGGATTCACCCTGATGCCAACCTTGCCAACAAGATTACCCAAGTTCTTGACTTCTGAGGTGCCAAAAGCACATTTAGATTGTTTCAGGAAAAGTTGGTGTTGAGAGAGTAGACGGAGAACTCGATCCACATGAGCAAGATGGTTTGGCCAAGTTTTTCTATAGATGAGGATATCATCAAAGAAAACTAAGACAAAATGACGAAGAAAAGGATGGAATACATGATTCATGAGGCTTTGGAAAGTGGAGGGAGCATTACACAAGCCAAACGGCATGACCAAAAACTCATAGTGTCCCTCATGAGTTATAAAAGCAGTCTTAGGAATGTCTGCCTCTTTCATACGGATCTAGTGGTAGCCAGAACGAAGATCAAGTTTAGTAAAGAATTGGGCACCACTCAATTCATCCAAGAGGTCATTAATGACAGGAATGGGAAATTTATCTTTAATGGTGAGTTTGTTGAGGGCGCGGTAGTCAGGACACATGCGCCAAGAACCTTATTTCTTAGGGACCATGACCACATGAGAAGATTAGGGGCTCGTATTAGGGCGGATAACACCTACATTGAGTAGTTCTTGAACCATTTTCTCAATTTCATTTTTTTGGGAAAAGGGGTGATGATAGGGACAGATATTGGGAAGAAGGATTCCTGGGACAAGGGGAATGGAATGATCATGAACACCACGGGAAGGAGGGAGTCCTTGGGGAGTGGAAAAAAACACTTGATGTTTAGAGAGGATGGATTGGAGGACCTGTGGCATAGAGGGTGTCTCAGTTGCTTGTATGGCATGGAGTTGGGAAATAACGCCAGAATGACCTTTTTTGAGAATTTTTTCCATGCGATGGGAACTAATGATCTTAGGGGAACCGGCGGTGATGCCTTGGAACTTATATTGTTGGCCCTCCTGGTCAAATTTCATGGTTAATTACTTAAAATCCATGAGAATGGGACCCAAATTCCTTATCCAGTCTGCACCCAACAAAATGTCACAACTGCCCATGTCGATAGCAAACATATGAGATTTCAGGTGGTAGTGACCAATTTGGAGACACACATTTTCACAATGCCCTCCACATTTCATGGACCCGCCATTGGCAATCATGATTTGGAAATTATTGACTACGGGGATATAGTAATTAGTTTCTTGGGCAATGTGGTGATGAATAAAATTATGGGTCCTTCCACTATAAACAAGAATGATGACCTTCCTATGCTTGATGTAACCAATTAGCTTGAGGGTTTGGGGAGCAGAGAAGCTAGTGAGATCATTTAGGGAAATGACCGGTTCTACTTCGGGAGGGTCTGAGGGAGGGGTTATGTCCATGGGTTCACGTGACACAGACACAAGGGGAGCTTCAACATCCTCTTCTGAAACATCCTCCGAGATGGCCATAAAAATATTTTGTTCCTTACACTTGTGTCCCATAAAATATTTGTCATCACAATTATTTGGAGTGGAATTTACTAGTTTAGTGCGAGGAATAAAGGAGGGTTTCCAGTTTTGAGAAGAGATAACTTGTTGTGCTTCCTTATCTCTTTTAGTAGCCTCCACCAAACTCTGAGTCCGAGCCATGAGGACATGTCTCATCCTTCAGGACACTGATAAAACATTCTAAAAAAAAAGCATCAGACATGCCCTCTGTACGAAAATCCAGTTGCTCAAAAGCAGCTATAAAGTCTTCCACCGTGCTAGATTGTTTCAACTTTGTCAAATGGCCTAAATGGTTGGTGTCAGTGTCAAAGCATTCATAAAGCTTTGCCACAAAGTGTGTCCAAGCAACATACTCTTGGTGGGCAGTTTTTCTACATTGCACCATTGCCAATGTTCTTGATCTAGATGGAGAACACCATACCATAGTTTGTCCAACTCATACATAATGTCATACAAAGAGAAATAATGTTCCATTTGAGTTACCCAGCTAGTGGGATCTGAGCCATCAAATTTGGTAACATCCACATGTGGAAGGCGTAGGTCACGCTGAAAGTGATGGGGCTGAAAATTATGGGAATGAGAGGAAGTTTCATCTTTGGTATGCAAAGGTGGGTCAAATAAGGGAGGATCCGCATGGATATGCATCTTGGTGCAGATCATTGAAGCGACAAATTCAAGCTAGGTAGTAATGTCTTGTTTGAGGTCTTGTTTGAGTTCCTCGATTGAGGCGACAATGGAGGAATGCATGTTTTTATTGATGGTGGAAATATTGGCACTGAGTTGTCTCACTTCTTGTTGGGTCTCTGTGAAATTAGATTGCAAGGTATTGAAGTGAGCTTCCAAGTTTTGGCTACGGGTATGGGCCATGATGACGAGGGAACCAAAAAGAGGCAAGTGGGGTCATAACATTTGCTGAAAAATGGTAGGTATGAATGTGATAAGGGAGAAGAAAGTTATACTCTAATCTGAAGAGTACTGCAGTGATGAAATGCCCAAATGATTAATCAGGAAGAAATTTGTAGTGATTTGGAAACTCGAATGCAAGAGACACAGTTGTGCGGCAATAGATATTGTCTATTTATTTTTTTTTTCCATCCCCAAGGGTTAGGTATTCAAGGGTTCTATGGACAAGTCTTTTCCCTATGCTATAGCTCTGTGATATACGTGTAGGATCCAACAATAGTACTCGGCCCAATATCTCAGGGCGCCAACTAAGGAGGATAGATTGTGCCCTTAGTCGTACTACCCGACTACCCAGGTGCTAGAGAGTATCTTCCCGAGTGTTGTTCTCAGTGGCACTATAGAAATCAGGTGGTTGATCGGTTTATCTAAAGAGGGCTTCAGGAAATCTAGGTCGATCTGTATACAGGTGTTGTCTAATGCGCTACCACTCGAAGGGGTACCAACAAGGGTTACAAGGGTGGCCAACAGATGTGTGCTTAAGTACCACTTGTATTTCCTATGTGTATGAGTCCACGACCGCGGGTTTATGCATGTAACGATAGATATATGTAGCTTAAAGACGTCGGAATACGTCTCTACCCTGAAAACAAAATTACCCACAATTTCCTGACAAGGAAAGTGCTATGATACCACTTGTAATATTCCATATATAAAAAGTATGCAGAACAAAAATAAAATGCTAGAAACGACAAATGAACAACAATATAACCAGAAAAACACCACAATAATACAAAAATGATACCATAATAACACCAAAAAGAGCACTTAGATTACTAAGAGCAATGTTCACTTGCCTCTTCGAGGGGGAAACCTCCAACAGAGCAGAGCTCTATTACAATAATATCCAAGACAAAAAGTTCTCATACCCTCAACTCCTATTTATACTAAATATGTCTACCAAAATAACCATCTAGAGGAAGATCCTTCTAGAAACAGAAGCTTCTATTAGGTATTCTTACATTGGACTTATTCTTCCTTATTGCTAGGCCTTATTAATATTGACCTTTATTACATCGGAATATATTATTATACTTATGTGCGGGGTTAGGTCCCTAAAAAAATCTCGTGCGCAAAATATGAAAGGAAGACGAGAGGTCCAAGAACAGGAACATAAGGAAACACTCTTTTCCATATCAGTGTCAGTGTGGAACCCATAAATCCATGTGCGACTAATACACCAATAAGACACCACCATTTAGACAACCGAATCTTGGGAGAAGGAAGACAACATGAAGTACATCTACATATGGAACAACAACAGGGGGAGCCAGTTCGGGAAGCATTAGTCAAGTATCTACACCGTGCGGAGGTAGTATTTCAACATTCAGTATGACATGACATGATCCCACCATCAAGTTACCAGAATTCAACGGAGAGGAGTCGAAGGACCCTGAGAAGCACCTGTTAATTTGTGAAAATATCTGGGAAGCAAAACAAATCACATATGAGGACACTAAACTTGTGCAGTTATCCATCATGCTAAGAGATCACACACTGGATTGGTACATGAGCTTAGATGCAAACAGTCTGTCGGGGACAACCAGAATGATTGGAGATATAAAAAATCTATTGATAAATGAATTCTAGAATCCTAGCTCAGAGGATCAATACATGAATGAGATGATAAAGATTAGAAAAAAACCGGGAGAATCTGTGTGGGATATTGACTAGAGATTTAAGCGATTGAAGGGAAAGATGAAGTATGTCATGATAGATATGCAACATAGGCATATGTTTGTCAATTCACTGCTCCCACACTCAAAATACCCCTTGCAACAACAGGAGTTTCATACCTAGGCAAAGGATCTGTAGGCAATCCTACAACTAGAAGAGAACCAATATAGAAAGACAGATCCAACCATAGATGAGTTTAAGGAGGATCTAAAGAACTTAAAATTTCAGTTAAACCAGAACAGGGGTAAGGACAAAAGAGAAACCGTTTGGTGTACCACATGTAGGATAGAAGGACACCATAAGAATGAATGCCCAACATTCACGCAGTACATGGAAATAGGAATTCCAAACCCTTTGCCAATAGGAGGACTCTGGTTTGAGATCTGGAAGAAACAGGGGCATGATCCATATCATTGTCTAATGATGCATAAATATGAGACAGTAACTAAGAGTTCATATTGCAACTTTTTCAAGTCAGTAGGCCATGATGACAAAGATTGCATGACCATGGACCTGATGAGGGAAATAACATCAGATTCTTACAGGGTGCAGGCAGAAATGATGGCTAGGAAACTTGCACCACGGTTTAACCAAGTACCAATCCCATATAACACTGCGCAAAAACAGTATAACACTACGCAATAGTAATATAACAATGTGCAACTGTAGTACAATACTACGCAACCACACTATAATCTCGCACAATATAACCAGGCGCGTTGATACAACATACCGTGAGGAAATCAAGATGGATACAGAGGTGGAGGAAGAGGAAGAGGAGGATTTGGAAGAGGCAGAGGACCAGCGGTATGCCACAATTTTCAACAACCAGGACACAATGCAAGAGAATGTTCACTTCCACTTGTGACATATATATATTGTCACACACCATATCATGACACAGAAGACTGTCCTACACTATTGGGGAAGTTCCAAGAAAAGAGAAATCAGAAAAATTAGAATGTTCAGTGGATTTCGGTGGAAGCAAGGGATGACGGAAGAAATATCAACATAGTTACACATGGAGGATCTAAGACATGAAACAGCGTAGGAAGACAAGATCCAACACAACACCAATGGGTGAAGAAGAATGTTGAACCGTAGAAATAGTATAGATACACATAATGAAAAGGAGATATTCAAGTAGGCCAGGCAAGAATTCTTGAAGCCAAACATTGCACTGGTGTAGAGCAGAGGCGATGCTTCAACTCCCCAAATGCCTTCTGTTGAGACTCAGACCAAAATAATTTTTCTTTCGCTACTCCCTTGGTGACTTGACTCAAGGGCCAAGTGATATGAGAGAATCCTAACACGAACCTACGGTAGAAATGGGCAAGACCCAAAAATCTATAGAGCTATGTTAGGTTGGTTGGGGCTAGCCAATCCCGAATGACTTGGATCTTTGTTGGATCCACATGCACCCCCCGCTCATCAATAATGTATCCCAGATATTGAACCTGGGTCATGCCAAAAGTGCATTTCTCCAAATTGGCACACAACCTGTGTTGTCGTAGTGTTTGGAAGACCTATCAGATGTGATGGAGGTGCTCTTCCCAAGTCTTGATGAAGATCAGAATGTCATCCAGGTACACCACTACAAATGAGTTCGTGAATGGCCACAAGATGTCGTCCATTAGCCTCATGAAGGTTGCAGGGGCATTCGTCAACCTGAAAGGCATGACCAACCATTTGAAAAGGCCCTCCTTGGATTTGAAGGAAATCTTCCACACACCATAGGGTTCGATTGGTACTTGGTGATACCCATACTTCAATTCGATCTTGCTGAAATATTTCTCCCCCTTGAGTTGGTCTAGAAGGCCATCAATCTATGGGATCGGGTACCTATTCCAGACAGTGATCTTGTTCAGTGCCCGATAGTCAATGCAGAGTCTCCAAGTCCCATCCTTCTTCTACACCAACACAATCAGGCTCCCACAGAGCGATGAACTCGGGTGGATGTGACCTTTATACAACAGCTCCTGAATCTACCTCTTGATTTCATCATTCTCCGGAACGGAGCACCGATAGATTGGTCCATTGGGCAGCGGCACACCTGGGGTCAGATCGATGGGGTGCTTGACTTGACAGTGTAGAGGCACCCCTACGGGGTAGGTGAAGATGTCCTCGTACTCCTCCACAACCTTATCCATATGTTGTTGTCGTGCAGAGGGGCCCTGTCTTGAGGTCATGGCCACAGTCTTCTTCTTTCTCTGAGGGCGGATCATCAGGAAAACAAATTTCCTTGTTTTGGAAATGAGCTTACTGCATTTTTTTGCAGTAACCAAAGAGATGGTGTTAGGCGGTGCTATCTCTGGTATCCTGTACAGCTTATTTCCCAAAGTGATAATAACATCACGAGGCCTAGACTCATACACAGCATGTCGCTTCCACAAGTACGGTTGGCCTAATAATACATCAGAAACATCAAGAGGAGAAATGTCACATAATACCTCATCTGTGAAGGGCTTGATGTTATAGGGAAGGCGAAATTGTTGGTTGACGCAGAGGTCCCGTCCTTCGTGCAACCACCCGATGGTGTATGGTTGTGGGTGTGTTGTGGTCAACAAGCCCAACCGCTTCATGACCTCTACCGATATGAGCTTCTTCTGGCTCCCGCTGTCGACAATGAACTGCAATGGGGAACCCTTTACCCACATATTGGAATGGAAGAGACGTTCTTCCTCTTCTGGGTCTTCTGGTTCCTCCTTCTAGATCTTCATGGTGGCAACAATGGTGTTGGGCTCCGCATCGATAATCTGTTTCCCCCTGTCATTCCCCTTGTCGGGTTCTGGTTCAAAGTCGGAGCATGCATCCGATTAAAAATCCTTCAACTCGGCTACTAGTGACTGCTTGGCCCAACACTCACTTGTGTTGTGGATGGAGCTCTTATGGAATTCACACCACTTCCCCATGTCCTTTTTTGGCTTCATGGTGTTGTTCTTTGCTTGAGTCTTTGGCAGGTTGTCCTGGGCCGCCCCGCCTTGGCTTGGTCCTTTGTTCTGTGTTTTGGGGGTACCTTTCCATTGCTTCTGATTCACAGACCCAAAGTCTCGCTTCTTCTGTTTGAACTTCTGCTCAATCTTGGCAACATATTGGTAGGTCGCACCAAGCGAGGAGATCTCGAGGAATTCCATTTCCTCCTGAATGTATCTGTGCACACAACTGCAGTACTTTAACACCAAATGTTTCTCTGAATCCTTGATACCCAACTTTGTGCGTAGGGTATGAAACAAATTCGTCAGCTCATGCAAATCTTGGTCCCTTTGTTTTAGCAACGTATTCCATTGTATGTATTTGTCCTCATATCTCCCCATGGGATAATATTGTTCCTTGATGGCATCTCGGAAAGAATTCCAAGTGGTTGCAACCGAGAACAAAGAGGGTTCCCCCTCGCCCTGTTGCTCGCAGTAGGTTTCCCACTAGTCCTTGACATGGGGGGCGACTTTGAGGAGTGCAAAAATAATCTTTTCTCGGTCAGAAAAGTCATGAACTGAGAAATATCCTTCTAATAGATTCAACCATCTATCTACGACATCTGCATCTATTTGGCCCTCAAATATGGGAATGTCAAAGTTTACTTGTACCTTAAAAGGAGTAGCACCTCCAGAGTGGTTGTTGGATGTAGATGCGCCGTCGGTGGGCATCCGTTGAAGGATCTGGGAAAAGTTGTCCATCATCACATTCCTTTGTTTCTCGAGGGCCTCCTCAAGCAACATTTTGATAGGATCTCCTTCTCCCTCGTCGTTCTTTTCTTCCCCCATGGGCGGTCATCGGGGTTTGCGAGGTTGATCTTGAAAAGGTTCAACCAGATCGAGCCCTAACTCCTTATACCATGATCTCGTTGGGAACATGCAAAGAAGGATCGAGAGCGAGAAGATCACTCTGATACCACTGATCCGGATTTATGTAGGAACACAATGAAATACAAAAATACACTTAAACGCAGAGATGTAGCAAAAATAAGACTTCATTTCATTAACAACAAATGACTGAAATATGCTTACTGACAAAATGGAAATAAACTATCTAGGGCGCTAGTAGCTTATCTCTAAGAAGAGATGTGGTGGATACTGCCCTTTGAACTGTGTTACAATGAGGCTCGAAGGCCTATTATTATTGAGAAACAATGGAAAACCCTAAACATCCAAAGACCTAACCCTAGAAGATGAAACGCCAAGACTATGAGCCTCGTTTGGGTAAATTGGTACATCAACTTCCTGGGGACGTAACTTTGGCATACGATCTCCATTTGACGCATTCCATACCTCATTAGAAAGATCTATCCGAGGACTACAATGCTTAGGTGAGAAATAATGAAGAAAGATCCATCTTGCTCCCCGTTTTCTCAAAAAATGTTGTTTAGGGCCTCAAAACGGCTCCAGAAGTTCAAGACCCGAAAAACAACGAAAAATAGTAAACTGTGCGGAAACTGAAAAACTGAAAGAAGCAATGGTGGGGGTCCAAGTGGAATAGGTGGGTGGATACCAATATCCACTTGGATCATTCCTTCGCACTTAGGAAGCAATGGTCCCCAGTGCGTTGGTTTCCTCCATGAGATGAGGAAACTTCTGTTGAACTTGGTCCCTAGTGAGCCACTTGCCTTGCTAAAGGAGTTGGCCTGCTTTGACAACTCAATATAGAGGTATCCTTTGTTGTCGGGTGCGCTTGATCTGTGTATCCATGATCTGATTAGTTGTGGCTTGTTCCATGCAGTCTGGATTTAGCTTTGTTGGTGTGAGTTGTTATGCCATGTCGGATGTGTCTAGTAGAGGTGGAAAGTAGGGTCGAAGGTGGTCCACACTGAACAATGGGTGCAGACCAAGGAATGGTGGAATGTTGAGATCAAAATCATTGTCCCATACATCCTTGGTGATGGTGTATGACCCATATCGGAGTGGGTGAAGCTTGCGGTGGGGTCCAGCGAGGCGCTCCTTTTGAAAATGTAGCCACACTTTATCGCCCACCTGGAAGTTGTGTGGCACTCGATGTTGATCATGTCGCTGTTTGTACTTAGCATTGGCTCTGTCCAATATGTTATGAACTTATTGGCGGATGTGTTGAATGTGCTCAATGAAGTTGTTTTCCTTGTCAACCTCAGACTATACATGAGCTAAATCTTCCTGAGTAGCCACAAATGGCATGTCTACGTCAATGGGACATAGTGGCTGGAATCCCAAGCCCACTTGAAAGGGGTTGTGCCTGGTTGAGCTATGGATAGCCTCATTGTAGCTATGTTGTACATAGGGAAGGCTCTCATCCCATGTGTGTGGATTCTTTGAGTTGTACATATGCAAAATGTGTACGATCATCCGATTGACGACCTCTATCTGGCCATCAATTTGCAGATGGAAAGTTGTGGACTTGGTGAGCTTGGTGTCCAACATTGACCAGAGGCTGGACCAAAATGTACTGAGGAACCTGTTGTCTCGATCTGAGATGATAGACTATGGGATCCCAAAGTGTACACACACTCGTTCAAAGAAGAGTTTAGTAGTGACTTCTGCTGTGATATTCTTCTTACAGGCCATCATAATGGACATCTTCGAGAATCTGTCGACGAGCACAAAAACACAATCATTTCCATGCTTAGTAGAAGGAAGGCGCGACATGTAATCCATAGAGATGGATTCCTAAGGTAGATCGGGGGTAGGAAGCGGAGTATATAGGCCTTGATTCTTGATGGTCGATTTGGCAATGGTGCAAGCAGTGCAGGACTTGATGTACTTCCCGACATCCTGTCGAAGGTTCAGCCAATAGAAATACTTTTGCAGTACTGCCACGGTTTTCTCGACCCCAAAATGCCCAACAACCCGACTGTAGTGCGCCTCCCAAATCATCTTGGCACACTCGCTTGAAGGAACACAAAGGTCTTCCAGGTGACATAGCAGGGCATCTTGGAGGTGAAAATTGGGAATTTGCTTACCTTCCAAGAGCATATTGTATGTGTGGCCAAATTCTGGATCACTTGTTTAGAGAAGCAACCAATCGGAAGTCTCATGCCCACAAGAGTTGAGCAAATCACGATGGGTGGTCAGCTGAGGCAGTCTGCAACATTGTTGGTGTTGTATTTCTTGTACTCAATGTTCAAATGAAACTGTTGCAGGTATGTGGACCACTTCTGATGGTGATTGTTCTGAAACTTCCCTTGTGTCTGTATGAACTGCAGGGGTCGATGGTCTGTGTGGATGATCGTTTCCTTTCTCAAAATGTAATGCTTCCATTGCCGACAAGCCTGCACAATGGAATACATCTCTTTGTCATAAGTGGTATACTTCCAGACTGTGTCAGAAAGTGTCTCACTATGATATGCCACTGGATGCCCATGTTTAGTAAGGACTTCCCCAATAGCATAGTATGAGGCTTCTGTCTCGATCTCAAATTGTTGTTGCAAGTCTAGTAATGTGAGAACTAATGTAGAGAAGAGACGATGCTTCAACTCCATGAACGTCTTATGTTGAGACTCGGACCAAAAGAATTTTTCTTTTTCTCCTCCCTTGGTGACTTGACTCAAGGGCCAAGTGATATGAGAGAATCCTAACACGAACTTGCGGTAGAAATTGGCAAGACCCAAAAAGCTACGGAACTTTGTTAGGGTGGTTGGGGCTAGCCAATCCCGAATGAATTGAATCTTTGCTAGATCCACATGCACCCCCCGCTCATCAATAATATATCCCAGATATCGAACCTGGGCCATTCCAAAAGTGCATTTCTCCAAATTGGCACACAACTTGTGTTGTCGCGGTGTTTGGAGGACCTCTCAGATGTGGTGGAGGTGTTCTTCCCAAGTCTGGCTGAGGATCAAAATGTCATCCAGGTACACCACTACAAATGAGTTGGTGAATGGCCACAAAATGTCGTCCATTAGCCTCATGAAGGTTGCAGGGGCATTCATCAACCCGAAAGGCATGACCAACCATTCGAAAAGGCCCTCCTTGGATTTGAAGGAAGTCTTCCACACATCAGAGGGTTTGATTGGTACTTGATGATACCCAGACTTCAAGTCGATCTTGCCGAAATATTTCGGCCCCTTGAGTTGGTCCATAATGTCATCAATCCGTGGGATCGGGTACCTATTTCGGATAGTGATCTTGTTCAGTGCCTGATAGTCAATGTAGAGTCTCCAAGTCCCATCCTTCTTCTACATCAACACGATCGGGCTCCTAGAGGGTGATGAACTCGGCCGGATGTGACCTTTCTGCAACAACTCCTGAATCTGCCTCTTGATTTCATCATTCTCTAGAATGGAGCGCTGATAGATTGGCCCATTGGGAAGCGATGCACCTGGGGTTAGATCGATGGGGTGCTTGACCTGGCAGTGTAGAGGCACCCCTGCGGGGCAGGTGAAGATGTCCTCGTACTCCTCCATGACCTTATCCATATGTTGTTGTCGTGCAGAGGGGCCATGTCTTGAGGTCATGGCCACAATATTCTTCTTTCTTTGAGGGTGGATCATCAGGAAAACAAATTTCCTTGTTTTGGAAATGAGCTTGCTGCATTTTTTTTGCAGTAACCAAAGAGATGGTGGTAGGCGATGTTATCTCCGGTATCCTGTACAACTTATTTCCCAAAGTGATAATAATAGCATGAGGCCTGGACTCATACACAACATGTCGCTTCCACAAGTACGGTTGGCCTAATAATACATCAGAAACATCAAGAGGAGCAATGTCACATAATACCTCATCTGTGAAGGGCTTGATGCTATAAGGAAGGTGGCATTGTTGGCTGACGCGGAGGTCCCATCCTTGGTGCAACCACTCGATGGTGTATGGTTGTGGGTGTGTTATGGTCGGCAAGCCCAACCACTTCACGAACTCTACCAAGTTGAGGTTCTTCTGGCTCCCGCTGTAGACAATGAATCGCAATGGGGAACCTTCTACCCACATCTTGGAATGGAAGAGATGCTCTGCCTCTTCTGGGTCTTCTGGTTCCTCCTTCTAGATCTTCATGGTTCCAACAATGGTGTTGGGCTCCGCATCGATAATCCTCTTCCCCCTATCATTCCCCTTGTTAGGTTCTGGTTCAGAGTCAGAGCATGCATCCGATTCAAAAGCCTTCAACTTGGCTACCGGTGACTGCTTGGCCCGACACTCACTTGTGTTTTGGTTGGAGCTCTTATGGAACTCACACCACTTCCCCGTGTCCTTTTTTGGCTTAGTGGTGTTGTTCTTTGCTTGCATCTTTAGCGAGTTGTCCTGGGTTTCCCCGCCTTGGCTTGGTCCTTTGTTCTGTGTTTTAGGGGTACCTTTCCATTGCTTCTGATTCATAGACCCAAAGTCTCGCTTCTTCCATTTGAACCTCTGCTCAATCTTGGCAGCATATTGGTAGGTCGCACCAAGCGAGGAGATCTCGAGGAACTCCATTTCCTTCTGAATGTATTTGTGCAAACAAATACAGTACTTTAACACCAAATGTTTCTTTGAATCTTTGATACCCAACTTTGTGCGTAGGGTATGAAACAAATTCGTTAGCTCATGCACATCTTGGTCCCTTTGTTGCCGCAATGTAGTCCATTGTATGTATTTGTCCTCATAGCTCCCCATGGGATAATATTGTTCCTTGATGGTGTCTCGAAAAGAATTTCAAGTGGGAGTGACCGAGAACAGAGAGGGTTCCCCCTCGCCCTGTTGCTCCTAGTAGGTTTCCCACCAGTCCTTGACATGGGGGGCGACTTTGAGGAGTGAAAAAATAATATTTTCTCAGTCAGAAAAGTCATGAATCGAGAAGTATCCTTCTAACATATTCAACCATCTATCTACAACATATGCATCTATTTGGCCCTCAAATATGGGAATGTCAAAGTTTACTTGTACCTTAAAAGGAGTAGCACCTCCAGAGTGGTTGTTGGATGTAGATTCACTGCCAGTGGGCATCCATTGAAGGATCTGGGAAAAGTTGTCCATCATCACGTTCCTTTATTTCTCGAGGGCCTCCTCGAGAAACATTTTGATAGGATCTCCTACTCCCTCGTCTTTCTTTTCTCCCCCCATGGGCGGTCGTCGAGGTTTGCGAGGTTGAACTTGAAAAGGTTCAACCAGATCGAGACCTAACTCCTTATTCCCCGATCTCGTTGGGGACATGCAAAGAAGGATCAAGAACGAGCAGACCGCTCTGATACCACTGATCTGGATTTATGTAGGAACACAATGAAATACAAAAATACACTTAAACGCAGAGATGCAGCAGAAATAAGACTCCATTTCATTAACAACAAATGACTGAAATATGCTTACAGACAGAATGGAAATAAACTAGCTAGGGCACTGGTAGCTTATCTCTGAGAAGAGATGTGGCGGATATTGGCCTTTGAACTGTGTTACAATGAGGCTTGAAGGTCTATTATTATTGAGAAACAATGGAAAACCCTAAACATCCAAAGACCTAACCCTAGGAGATGAAACGCCAAGACTGTGAGCCTCATTTGGGTAAATTGGTACATCAAATTCCCGAGGACGTAACTTTGGCATAAGATCTTTGTTTGACGCGTTCCATACCTAGTTAGAAAGATCTATCCGAGGACTACAATGTTTGGGTGAAAAATAATGATCAAAGGTACATTTTGCTCCCCGTTTTCTCAAAAAACGTCGTTTAGGGCCTCAAAATGGCTTCGGAAGTTCAGGACCCAAAAAACTGCTAAAAATAGTAAACTGTACGGAAACTAAAAAACTGAAAGAAGAAATGGTGGGGGTCCAAGTGGAATAGGTGGGTGGACACCAATATCCACCTGAATCATTCCTCCCCCCTTAGGAATCAATGGTCCCCATTGCGTTGAGTTCCTCCATGAGATGAGGAAACGTCTGTTGAACTTGGTCCCTGGTGAGCCACTTGCCTTGTTGAAGGAGTTGGCCTACTATGACAACTCGATATAGCGGCATCCTTTGTTGTCGGGTGTGCTTGATCTATGTATCCATGATCTGATCAGTTGTGGCTTGTTCCATTCAGTCTGGATTTAACTTTGTTGGTGTGAGTTGTTATGCCATCTTGGATGTGTCTAGTAGAGGTGGAAAGTAGGGCCGAAGGCGGTCCACATTGAACAATGGGTGCAGACCAAGGAATGGTGGAATGTTGAGCTCGAAGTCATTTTCCCCTATAGCCTTGGTGATGGTGTATGAACCATATCGGTGTGGGAAAATCTTGCGGTGGGGTCCATCGAGGCGCTCCTTTTGAAAATGTAGCCACACTTTATCGCCCATCTGGAAGTTGTGTGGCACCCGATGTTGATCATGTCGTTGCTTGTACTTAGCATTGGCTCTGTCCAATATGTCATGAACTTGTTGGCGGATGTGTTGAATGCACTCAATGAAGTTGTTTGCCTTGTGAGCCTCAGACTGGACATGAGCTGAATCTTCCTAAGTAGCCACAAATGGCATGGCTATGTCAATGGGACATAGTGGTTGGAATCCCAAGCCCACCTGAAAGGGGTTATGCCTGGTTGAGCTATGGAGAGCCTGGTTGTAGCTGTGTTGTACATAGAGAAGGCTCTCGTCCCATGTGTGTGGAAGTTTTGAGTTGTACATAAGCAAAATGTGTACAATCATCCGATTGACGAGCTCTATCTGGCCATCAGTTTGCGGATGGAAATTTGTGGACTTGGTGAGCTTGGTGTCCAGCATCGACCAGAGGATGGACCAAAATGTATTGAGGAACATGTTGTCCCGATATGAGATGATAAACTGTGGGATACCAAAGTGTACCCACACTTGTTCAAAGAAGAGTTTAGCAGTGGCTTCTGTTGTGATATTCTTCTTGCAGGCCATCATAATGGACATCTTCAAGAATCTGTCGACGACCACAAAAACACAATCATTTCCATGCTTAGTAGAAGGAAGGCGCGACATGTAATCCATAGAGATGGATTCCCAAGGTCGACTGGGGGTAGGAAGCGGAGTATATAGGACTTCCTTCTTGATGGTTGGTTTGGCAATGGAGCAAGCAGTGCAGGACTTGATGTAATTCCCAACATCCTATCGAAGGTTCGGCCAATAGAAATACTTTTGCAGTACTGCCACGGTTTTCACGACCCCAAAATGCCCAACAACCCAACTGTAGTGCGCCTCCCAAATCATCTTGGCATGCTCACTTGAAGGAACACAAAGGTGTCCTAGGTGACATAGCAGGGCATCCTGGAGGTGAAAATTGGAAACTTTCTTACCTTCCAAGAGCATATTGTATGTGTGGCCAAATTCTGGATCACTTGTTTAGAGAAGCAGCCAATCGAAAGTCTCATGCCCACAAGAGTTGAGCACAGTGGTTAGTGCCATGATGGGTGGTCGGCTAAGGCAGTCTGTAACATTATTGGTGCTGCCTTTCTTGTACTTAATGTTCAAATGAAACTATTGCAGGTATGTGGACCATTTCTAATAACGATCGTTCTGCAACTTCCCTTGTGTATGTATGAACTGCAGGGGTCGGTGGTCTATGTGGATGACCCTTTCCTTTCCCAAAATCTAATGCTTCCATTGCCAACAAGCCTGCACAATGGAATACATCTCTTTTTCATATGTGGGATACTTTCGGACTGTGTCAGAAAGTGTCTCACTGTGATATGCCACTAGATGCCCATGTTGAGTAAGGATTGCCCCAATAGCATAGTCTAAGGCATATGTCTCGATCTCAAATGGTTGTTGCAAGTCTGGTAATGTGAGCACTCATGCAAAGCAGAGGCGATGCTTCAACTCCCTGAATGTCTTCTGTTGAGACTCAGACCAAAAGAATTTTTCTTTTGCTCCTCCCTTGGTGACTTGACTCAAGGGCCAAGTGATATGAGAGAATCCTAACACGAACCTGTGGTAGAAATTGGCAAGACCCAAAAATCTACGGAGCTCTGTTAGGGTGGTTGGGGCTAGCCAATCCCGAATGACTTAGATCTTTGCTAGATCCACATGCACCCCCCGCTCATCAATAATATATCCCAGATATTGAACCTGGGTCATGCCAAAAGTGCATTTCTCCAAATTGGCACACAACTTGTGTTGTCACAGCGTTTGGAGGACCTGTCGGATGTGGTGGAGGTGCTCTTCCCAAGTCTGGCTGAAGATCAGAATGTCATCTAGGTACACCACTACAAATGAGTTGGTGAATGGCCACAAGATGTCATCCATTAGCCTTGTGAAGGTTGCAAGGACATTCATCAACCCGAAAGGCATGACCAACCATTCAAAAAGGCCCTCCTTGGATTTGAAGGTAGTCTTCCATGCATCAGAGGGTTCAATTGGTTCTTTATGATACCCAGACTTCAAACCGATCTTGCTAAAATATTTCACCCCTTTGAGTTTATCTAGAAGGTCATCAATTCGTGGGATCGGGTACCTATTTTGGACAGTGATCTTGTTCAGTGCCTGATAGTCAATGTAGAGTCTCCAAGTCCCATCCTTCTTCTACACCAACCCAATCGGGCTCCTAGAGGGCGATGAAATCGGCCAGATGTGACCTTTCTACAACAACTCCTGAATCTACCTCTTGATTTTGTCATTCTCTAGACCAGAGCGTCGATAGATTGGTCCATTGGGCAACGATGCACCTGGGGTCAAATTGATGGGGTGCTTGACCTGACAGTGTAGAGGCACCCCTGCGGGGTAGGTGAATATGTCCTCGTACTCCTTCACAACCTTATCCATCTATTTTTGTTGTGCAGAGGGGCCCTGTCTTGAGGTCATGGCCACAGTCTTCTTCTTTCTCTAAGGGAAGATCATCAGGAAAACAAATTTCCTTGTTTTGGAAATGATCTTACTGCATTTTTTTGCAGTAACCAAAGAGATGGTGGTAGGCAGTCCTATCTCTGGTATCCTGTACAGCTTATTGCCCAAAGTGATAATAACAACATGAGGCCTGGACTCATACATAGCATATTGCTTCCACAAGTATGGTTGGCCTAATAATACATCAGAAACATCAAGAGGAGCAATGTCACATAATACCTCATCTGTGAAGGGCTTGATGCTATAGGGAAGGCGGCATTGTTGGTTGATGTGGAGGTCCCATCCTTGGTGCAACCATCCGATGGTGTATGGTTGTGGGTGTGTTGTGGTCGGCAAGCCCAATCGCTTCACGACCTCTACCGAGATGAGGTTCTTCTGGCTCCCGTTGTCGACAATGAACTACAATGGGGAACCCTTTACCCACATCTTGGAATGGAAGATACGCTCTGCCTCTTCTGGGTCTTTTTGTTCCTCCTTCTGGATCTTCGTGGAGGCAACAATGGTGTTGGGCTCCACATCGATAATCTACTTCCCCCTATCATTCCCCTTGTCGGGTTCTGGTTTAGAGTTGGAGCATGCATCCGATACAAAATCCTTCAACTCGGCTACTAGTGATTGCTTGGCCCGACACTCACTTATTTTGTGGGTGGAGCTCTTATGGAACTCACACCACTTCCCCGTGTCCTTTTTTGGCTTCATGGTGTTGTTCTTTGCTTGTGTCTTTGGTGGGTTGTCCTGGGCTGCCCCACCTTAGCTTGGTCCTTTGTTCTATGTTTTGGGGGTACCTTTCCCTTGCTTCCGATTCACAGACCCAAAGTCTCGCTTCTTCTGTTTGAACTTCTGCTCAATCTTGGCAACATATCGGTATGCCGCACCAAGTGAGGAGATCTCGAGGAACTCCATTTCCTCCTAAATGTATCTGTGTAGACAACTGTGGTACTTTAACACCAAATTCTTCTCGGAATCTTTGATACCCAACTTTGTCTGTAGGGTATGAAACAGATTCGTCAACTCATGCACATCTTGGTCCCTTTGTTTCCGCAACGTAGTCCATTGTATATATTTGTCCTCATAGCTCCCCATGGGATAATATTATTTCTTGATGGTGTCTCGAAAATAATTCCAAGTGGGTGCGACCGAGAACATAGAGGGTTCCCCCTTGCCCTGTTTCTCCCAGTAGGTTTCCCACCAGTCCTTGACATGGAGAGAGAATTTGAGGAGTGCAAAAATAATCTTTTCTCGATCGGAAAAGTCATGAACCAAGAAATATCCTTCTAACAGATTCAACCATCTATCTACAACATCTGCATCTATTTGGCCCTCAAATATGGGAATGTCAAAGTTTACTTGTACCTTAAAAGGAGTGGCACCTCCAGAGTGGTCGTTGGATGCAGATGCGCTGCAAGTGGGCATCCGTTGAAGGATCTGGGAAAAGTTATCCATCATCATGTTCCTTTGTTTCTCGAGGGCCTCTTCGAGCAACATTTTGATAGGATATCCTTCTCCCTCGTCTGTCTTTTCTTCCCCCATGGGCGGTCGTCGGGGTTTGCGAGGCTGATCTTGAAAAGGTTCAACCAGATCAAGCCCTAACTCCTTATACCCCGATCTCGTTGGGGACATGCAAAGAAGGATCGAGAGCGAGCAGACCACTCTGATACCACTGATCCGGATTTATGTAGGAACACAATGAAATACAAAAATACACTTAAATGCAGAGATGCAGTGGAAATAAGACTTCATTTCATTAACAACAACTGACTGAAATATGCTTACAGACAGAATGGAAATAAACTAGCTAGGGTGTTGGTATCTTATCTCTGAGAAGAGATGTGGCGGCTACTGGCCTCTGAACTGTGTTACAATGAGGCTCGAAGGCCTATTATTATTGAGAAACAATGGAAAACCCTAAACATCCAAAGACCTAACCCTAAGAGATGAAATGCTAAGACTGTGGGCCCCGTTTGGGTAAATTGGTACATCAACTTCCTGGGGACATAACTTTGGCATGCGATCTTTGTTTGATGCGTTCCATACCTCGTTAGAAATATCTATTTGAGGACTAAAACTTTTGGGTGAGCAACATAATCTATGATCCAAGTTGCTCTTCGTTTTCTCAAAAAACGTCGTTTAGGGCCTCAAAACGGCTCCGAAAGTTCAAGACCCGAAAAACTACTAAAAATGGTAAATTGTGTGGAAACTGAAAAACTGAAAAAAACAATGGTGGGGGTCCAAATGGAATAGTTGGGTGGCCACCAATATCCACTTGGATCAAACACATTACCAAGCCAGTGTTTATTTCATTACAGAGTGAATTCATGGATGGGTGAAAAGAACCATACCTACAACCAATGGCCTTAAAAATGCGAGTTGGTCGAGCAGTTCCTTCCACACCCGAATCTCAGAGCCTAACCATAGCAAAACCAAATGAACAATAACCATGCTAGGGTGATGGCCCAGTGGGAGAAGTATGGAGTGATGTGCATTTACTACACGTCGCTTCCATCCTCCATTTCATTCAATTCGTAGTACACGACATCCAACCAAAAACATACCATTAGTCCATGCTATTGACTCCATGCATCAAAACTTTCACACATTGCTTGCCAATTGTGCCACCCCACATCATATTAACCATTGCCAAAAACATACCATAACATATATCAAATGCGCCCAATATAACTCAATAATATTCGTATAGCCACTAACCATGCTAGTTAGGACTAACAGTAATCTCTTTTAATTTCATTTGCACATAATATATCAAAGCTTAGTATAGTATAGTTCCCTTTCTTGGATTTTTTTCATATTGCTCTTATCTCTTGTTGTTACTAACATGTGTCTTGTGCTGGTGTAACAGGTAATGAATCATGGCGATAATAGCAATGTAATAACAGTAAATATAAGCCATTCATAACATGGAAATTTAGATCTTAGAATAACGGAATCAACACATCAAATGCATTATCCATCTGCCATTATGTCGCAACAAAACCAATATTTCATCATCAATCATGTAAAACCCTGTGAGCAACATCGAAACAGCAGCATCAAATGCGTGAATAGACTATCTCTGATCCTCAAGTCTACAAGGGGGTCCCACCTACTAGTATTATATATCGTTAGCATAGTTTAAATAATAGGCTTTAGCAATACTTTGCGGGCGAAATCCTCGTTGCAATTTTTATCGTCAACATGTAGTTTTGATACCATGTCAATGTTTCATCGAAACCTACACAGGAGATATATCTAAAGCAAATACAAACAAATCTTATCAAGAAAGGAAGAGAGATTTAATATGGAAGAATGAGAAAATATATTCACACTACTCCAATGAGATGATCAATGATGATCATTGTGATCATTGTGATACAATGAATGAGTGGAATTAAGAAAAGAAATAAAGCAGTTAGCTTTCCTTAGGAATGCATGCATGCATAATAGTGATGGTCTAAATATAAAGTCTAAAATAGAACTAGTCAATTAACTCCCACTGAATTAGTGTGTCGAAAATAGTAATTTCTCCAACAAGAAGGTATATATTTATTGCAAGATGGATGGCCCAAATTTAATCACAGTTATATGAGGATCGTCGATGCTTCGATCACCGATACACAGAGCGTCAGGGCTATATTCTGACAACGTGAAGCTCCTTTTTTAAATATCAACGATCAATATTGATCATTGAGATTGATCTAATGGCTGCTAAGTCACGTGATCTATGTAGTTAGGATGTCTAGCTTCTAGCAAAAGAGAAAAATAATTACATATATTTATAATGAGAAGAACATGATGGATTTCTTAGTCTGCAAGTTTCTGAGTGCTCCACGATCTTCTCATAACAGAATTCCAACGCTTAAAGGGGATTTCGTATGATTTTACCAGGGGGAAACCGTTCAAGAATCAATAAGTGGTAAACCACTTCAAGAAGCTATAAAGGATTTCAAGAAGCAGTTTTAGGGCATGTGCGAGAAGGATAAAAGGTAAGGTGGGTGTCCATTGTCAAGGTCAACACTATGGGGAATTCAAGAGTTTCTTATAACCAGAGTTGTTTGACCAAAAACCTTGAGCACAGTCAGTTGTTAAATGCAACAAGAAACAAAGATTCATCCCCTGTGTTTCTAGGGTGAGGCTGTAAGATAACATTAGGGGGTGCTTGGGGTTGTGGCAAGGCATGTTGTCCACCAAGGTTTAAATGCTCGGTTTGGATCAACTGCTGAAATTCATCAATGTAGGCATCAAAATGAATAGAGAACCTCAATTTTTTAGCCCCCCAGTCTGCCAAAATGTGTTAGGCCCTCTACCTCTTCTTCCTTTGTTTCCTCCTATGCTGCTACCCTTATTTATGAAGTTCATCTATGTCCATTATAGTTAAATTAGTACATACATAAGACACGATGAGATAAAACATCTAAAACAATTTGTCATCGTGATTAAATTGGCTCTGACATAACAAACCATGCAACACAAACGAGATGTTGAAAGGGGAAAGTGAAAATAGGGACATAAGTACAACTCTGAAAACATTCATTCAACAACACCCAAGTCTGAAATTCATACATGTTGATTACTACTTCAATACAAAAGATTATCCAAATTTTATTTCAAAACATGTCTACAAGTGTTTATTAGACAAAAATATTCCCAAATCTTTTCACATCATTTAACTCCGTCTTTTGTCATGTTGATTGCATTAAGTTGTATATCTTCTTATACATGTTATTTAATTATATGGACATGACAAAAATGAAAAAATGAATTTAATGAAAGGGACTTTGGGAAATGACTCATGTAAAGTGAAACTAATGAAGGAAAATAGGTCTATATAATAAACATATGGCTTCTTTTATTCAACTTTGCAATCTTAAAGCATACATATCATTTCCTTTTTAAAGTATAAACCTTTGAAGTATATAAGATGAGAGATAGTTCAAACTTAATCTCTTTTCAACCATAATTGTATATTGCAAACAAATAGCCCACACAACATATTTGATCATTAAACTTTGTCCTTGTTAACAACATGCTCCAACTATATATATATATATATATATTCTTCGTACTTCCACTTTAATTATATTCTTCGTACTTCCACTTTAATTATATAGGCAAAGGAAAGAAATGAGAAATGGAATTTTGTTGAGTGAAGATAAGGAATAATTAACTTATGAAAAATGGTATTTGTGAAAGGGAAATGAAGCCTAAATAATCATCCCAATAAAATCAATTAATTCCTTTCCTTATAACACCCAATAAAAACATCATTTTAAACAAACATCTCATAGTGTACGAACATAAGTATGTTGTATATTTTAAAGAAAATATTCTTGTTCCTCCGAAATAAACACAAGTACGTTATGGTCACTATGTATCTTGAATCCTTTATTAAAATCAAAGTAATGTCATAGAAGACTACTAAACAGAAACAAAGCACTATAGGATGTGGGATTTAATATAATTACTTCATACTCCAACCATATTTGAACTATGTTCTCAACCCAATCAAAACAAAATGATTTTTCAGAGAAAAATGTTTACGAAACAACCATTGTAGTCAGTAGACATATTGGTTCCATATTATATTCGTGCAATAAAATGCTTGTCTTTAAATCAATTACTTTTTCATAAAACTTTCAGCTTAAATTGAATGAAAGAGTCTCATGCTAGATATCACATCATCATGCATATGACATTAAGCCGTGATTGTTCAAGTTGAAGGGAGGACGGGCTATACAAAACTCAAACAAACCAAGTTCGAGCCCGTGGGCGTTATTGCAGAGTATTACTCTATTATTTTAAAATCAAATTGAGTCGTGTTAATCCAAAATGAGGAAAAGATCTAGAAAGAGTGAGTACCAATTATAGTAACCAAACTCTATTACCATAATCTAGTTTGAATTCATATTCACTCCAGTATACAACTAACTAAAAATGTCTCTCATTTGAGAACGGAATGAGAATGGTGGTTCAAATTGTGACCCAAAAAAATGATATGAGTTCAGATAAATCCCATGTCAACACAAAATAGATTTGAATACCCTTTTTTGCTTGACCCAGCATTCAAAACCAAAGTGTGGGTATAAATCAATCGATATAGCTCAAAAATTCACCTTGGGTTCAAAACCCATCATTTTTTTCATGTTTAAAATGTAAAGGGTGAATTCAAACAAGAATTTGCATTCTTAGTTCACCAATTTAAACTAGAACCAAGACCCATTTTCAAATATTCAGCAGTAACCAATAAAAATCACAGAGCATGTCCACAACGAGTTTAAATACTTCCAGGAAGACTAGCCCATAAACACTATCCACAAAATTGAACTGGGTTGTTCCCAAAATGCGCAGGGAATCTAATAAGATAAAGAGAACTTGAGATCGAGTCTCAACTGCATGCAAACCATGGGATGCCCAAAATCTTTTTTTTCTTTAAAAATTGATATGGAAAATACAAGTATGGAAGATGCAAACAGAGTTAATACCAACTTTATGCAAACAAAACACTTTTTCGCTTTTTCTTTCAAGAAACAATAGAGAAGGGAAAAATAAGACTTTTTTGCACATAGTAATGCTAAACAGTGCCAACTATAACCATTCATAAAGCCAAATTCACTTGAGAAGTTGTAAAACAAACTGTTCGCTCATACCTTGCACAAAGATGCTTTTAAACCAGTGATGAAGGGTCGAATTAGTTATGAAACCACAAGGAGCAAGGGTTTAGCAAGCAAACCTCGAAGCTTCTTTCCTGAACCTCCAATAGAGAAAATGACCCAAAACCAAAGAAGAGATAGTGTGCAGGACTATGGAGTAAATGTCCACATCTCGGCACCTTCAATGCATGGCCAACTCAATCACTTCTCCAACCAACAAACCATTACAAAGTATGTCAATTCAACAATCATAAAACCCTTCAAGTCATGTGAGCTTCTCTCAAGGCATGTCATATCAAAAACATTAAACTCGTATACCATCCAAACAATGCTACCATTTTAAACTATATACCACATGCAACATCAACACATTCGGGTGACATTATATTATATGTATGATAGCTATCAAATGTCAACAATGACATGTGAGCTAGTTGGCTATAACCAAAGTCACAAATCGCGTAGTGTGGTATAACCATATGTTGGTTGCAATGAACATCACTTCATATAAGTGTCACTTCAATTGGATACCTTAGAGATGAAACCCAAAATTTTCAAAAACTTAATTCAATGCGCCCCTCTCCATAACTATGACATATGCTCATGAGTTATATGGTTGAAAAATCATGTTTAAATCATAAGTCATAACTCCTTTTTCAAAGATTATATAATGTAATGCCCAAKCTCATAAAACTTATATTAAAACTTTTGCATGGTATCAAATCATGTAGCTTTGATATGTTTGTTTGTTGATAGAGCACTTATTTAATTTGCCATGGAAYTCAACAACATGTKTATATTTAGTATCCATTGGTCATGCACCATTTTTTGAACTTGAAGACTAACCACGTATGTGGTTTGAACATGTACATAATTTATTGAAGAGACCATCAAAACTGCTTTTAGTGATAGTAMTTTTCATGCAAACAAATCATCAATCATCATAAGAGAAACCTCAAACCATTCATGATAATATAACATTGTTGAATGACACATCATTTCAAACAGAATCTTATTCCCRGGAAAAGCTTGGAAGCCAACACTTTTGCATTTTCTCCTTGGGGACCCCACCTATTAGCTATATAATAAATATAATCAAAGGCTTCACAATACTTTGCGAGATTTTATAATAGGTGATGATATTTTGAGTCAACATCTGGCGACTCCAGGGGGAAGTCTGCTTATAGCAGGCTTGAACTTAGAATTTTCTGGTTTGTTTTGAATCTAGAAATCAAGTTTGCTAGTGTCTTCTTCTTCTCGTTATAATAAAATTTTGTAAAACAAATTATGATATGCTCATGAAATGATTCACTTGTGGAGGGAAGCATGGAAAAGGAAAAGAGGGAAACAAATATAACCATCATGTTTTAACAATATATTTTGGAGGTACAACAAACTACACAAGCAGTGTTGCAGATCAAAATCCATTCATTTAACTTTTTTGTTGTTTTAGAACAAACTAAAGAAAAATTTGCAAATAATTAATCAAACAAACAACTTCGATTTATCCAACTTTGACTCATAACTCAAATCAAGCAGAAAAATAAAATCAAAAGAGAGAAAAACAACAAAATTGTATAAGCAGAAAATCAAAATTTATATACATGAAACACTAAAGATAATAAAAGTTAACTAGGTTAGACATAGTGTTTCAAATGAAAACCATTAGTTGTATAAGAAAACAATTGCCCATCCATGTCATTCAACAAATAATAATTATTATCAACAACAAAAGCAATAATGTAAGGACCTAACCAAAGCTTCTGAAACTTTCTATGCTTACCTTTGTCAGCATGAGTAAAATTCTCTAGTTTGTTTTGAAACTAGAAATCAAGTTTGCTAGTGTCTTCTTCTTCTCGTTATAATAAAATTTTGTGAAAAAAAAATTGACATGCTCATGAAATGATTCACTCATGGAGGATAGCATGAAAAGGGGAAGAAGGAAACAACTATAACCATCAAGTTTTCACAAGATATTTTGTAGGTACAACAAAAACTACACAGGTAGTGTTGCATATCAAAAGCCATTCATTTAACTTTGATGTTGTTTTAGAACAAACTAAAGAAAATTTTACAAATAAACATTCATACCAACAACTTATGTTGATCCAACTTTGACTCATAACTCAAATCAAACAGAAAAATAAAATCAAAAGAGAGAAAAACAACAAAATTGTATAAGCAGAAAATCAAAATTTATATACAAGAAACACTGAAGATAATAAAACTCGGTTAGGTTAGACATAATATTTCAAATGCAAACCATTAGTTGTATAAGAAAACAATTTCCCATCCATGTCTTTCAACAAATGAAAATTATTACCAACAACAAAGGCAATTATGTAAGGACCTAACCAAAGCTTCTGAAACTTTGTATGCTTACCTTTGTTAGCATGAGTATAATCCCAAAGTAACACTTTTTTATCAGTTGCAAAAGTAGTTGATTTAGCTTTCTTGTCAAAATAGTTTTTGACAGATCGTTGTCTCTTCTTGAGATTTTCGATAGCATAGCTCCTTTGTTCTTCAAGAGCCAACAAGGCATTAATTCTCTAAGGGATATCTATAGAATTTAACTCTTTAGCCTGGAATGTAAATCTAAGGGAGGTTAACTCAAGTTCCATAGGAACAATGGCTTCTGGACCATATAAAAATCAGAAATGGGTTTGGCCAGTACTAGTTTTAGTGGTGGTTCAGTCTTCCCACAATGCATATGTGAGTAATGTGTGCCACTGGTGGGGTTTGTCATTTATAATCTTCTTTAAAATTTTGATCAGATTTTCATTTGTGCACTCAGCTTGCCCATTTCCTTGCGGATAGTAAGTGGATGAAGTAAAATGCTTTACCCCAAATTTATTAAGAAATTGGATAAATTTTGCAGATATGAAAGTTGGTCCATTATAAATCATTTCTATTGGAAGATCAAAACGAGAGAATATGTTAGATTCCAAGAATGTGATTACCTATTCATCATGTCCATGCTTGAGTGGTACAACTTCAGTCCACTTGGTGAAGTAATATGTTGTTCTTAAGATAAAAATGTGTCCAGTAGAAGATGAAGGCTTAATAGGACCAATGAAATCTAATCCCCACTTAGAAATAGGGAAATTTGGAAGGATTGTGTTATCACATACAGTTGTTCAGGTTCGCAGGTGACAATCATCAGCGCATAAAGCCGGTAAATTCAATTACAATGGTGATTTTTCCCCTGCACAAGTTCGATGTGGTTGTACCTTTAAGCGCAGATGGAGGGTCTCCAAAGTTAGTAGGCGGAAAAATTTTGGTGAGGGCGCTAAAGTAGTCGGCACGCCCAGATCTCGGGTCCCTTTCAGATCGATGGCCTCGAACCATTTCAGGGTCGCAACGTGCACAGACGATAAAATCGGAAGGTCGGGCCGAAATGCAAACCATTGTTTTGCAAGGTGATGACGTGGTAAGCAGCGGTGCGTTTCAGGCGCAAAAGCGGTGTGACTCTAAACCACTTCCCACGGCCCCAAAATCACGTGCACAATTAATGTCCAATCCCATATCAACAGGTGGCGGCCAGATCGTTGTCCTGCCACACTCCAATCCCAAAGAAGGGTCAACCAGCAAGCAAGTATTAACTGTTGTGATCGCCTGCTTACTCAACACCCAATCCAATTGCGACAATTGGTCGTTTGCGGGTCATTCATCCACACTCTAATCCCGATAAAGATACAGTTAATGAAGCAGGGACTGGTAGCTGAAACCTCAGCTCAGTCCATAAATGGAAGGCTTAGAATTTATGGCTATGGAGGCAGGATTGTTAGCAAAGTACAACAGTGGTCAGCTTTCTATAGGTCCATACTAGAACTAGTTTGCGTCTGACAGGAGGAAACGCGCATAGTCTGACAAAAGGTTGCTCAGACGCAAAGCTTTGAAGGAGGTTCCGGGCCACCCTACTAGAAGTTGTGGACTTATCTGAGTATAAGTAGATCAGTTCAATATTTTGTTAGGGTGGTCGAATGGTTGAGCAAAGCTCCATACTATGTAATTGTTGATGCCATAACTATTCTCTGGTTATGTATCAAACTTGAGACTTTCTCATTAATAGATGTCAACTTCTTTCATCTCTTTGTTCAAACTGTGTTGAAACACTCGGGCATGGAGGATCCAATTGAGGGTTGTGGTTCTATTGTAATGTAGGTTTGATTACAGTAGTGTTGTGACCAATTTTAGTCAGCTTCCTTGTTACCTCATTTCCCCTTATGATGAAAGACTCAGGCATGGATGATCCAGTCGAGTTGTTGTCGCTGCATGATAATGTAGGTTTGATTATTATGCTACTGTGACATATTTCAGTGTCTAAAACTTGAGTTCAAGAGTGCTCTTGAGCTTGAGTTTTTCTTTGCCAAGTTGCTTGAAAGTCGGATGCCCATAGTAATCTTGTTCACCTCTCTCACTAAATCTTCCTTCTGTTCACACTTAAACTCAAAACACTGACTGAAGTTAATGAGGACCTCACTTCCATGTGCATTACTTATCCAGTTTCTGTGCTAAAATCATTCTTGTACTGAGTTTAGTCCATTTGACCTCCACTCATAAAACCAACATCCACCAAACATTATGATGGGTACTAGGCTTATCCTCTTGCAATCTGAGGGTAACTCTCAGTGTTAACATTTCTTGGCTTCGTTTCCGGGGAATGAATTGAAGACATTTCCCTGGGATTGAACGACAAAGAAATTATGATTCTAAAGGTGCATCAGATATCAGTACCTTGAAGATTGCAACTTGCACCCGGCGACTCCATTGTTTTAGTTGTGGCTCCCAAAGGCAGACACAAGAGGTCTACTCCACAACTGCCTCTGGAAACAGCTGAAGCTGACCCAGAAAATATTATCAAGAAAGGAAAGACCTCTCAAGAAGGCCTTTCAGTTGATGTACCAGGCGATTCTGGTAATTTACAAACTTCTTCTTTTAAAACTCTAGTAGTTACATCTAATTCTCCTTTTATACCATCTGTTGGAGTTTCCAGAAGTTTAAATTTTGGAAGTTTTCCTATTGAACTCCCCCCTTCTAGTCTTCATTTGGAAGGAGAAAGTTTTGACACCCCTCTTTCCCCTGATATTGTAAAGTGGTTTAGACCCGGGAACTTAGAAGATGCTCCCACTTTGGGTTTTCCTACTCCCCCTTCTGTCAAAGTTGTTGCATTTAAAGTAGGGGAAACCTCTTTTCCTTTGAAGCCCATATTATTTTCCTCCAACACCCATCCACTTCCTCTTTCTCCTAGAAACACAGCTGCAGTCCTACCTACCCAAACTCCATCTCCCCCCTAGTTCTCCTACAGTTCACATTCTAATGGCAGGTGCTAATCCTCCTAGAAACATAATGGATGCCATAGTGGCTGCTAGGTATGCCCCTCTGGTTCTACCTCAGCCTACAAATGCCCTCCTAGGTGGAGATTACCTCAAGTACATGCCCAAGTTCACAGGGGAGGAAGACATAATTGCAGAGGAACATCTTGCATCCTTTTACAGTTATGCATATAACCTTGTCATTGAGAATGAAGATGTATGGATGAGAGTTTTTGTTCAGAACCTTGATGGTGAGGCCAGAAAATGGTTCAGGGGCTTGACTCATGGATCTATTGATGGGATTGAAGCTATGGATGATTCATTCTTGAGACATTGGGGGGATAAAAAATATTTCCTTTATTATATTACATAGTTTGGATCACTTAAAAGAGAAGAAGGGGAATCTGTTTCAGACTTATCAAAGATATTTAATAAGATGTACAACAAGATTCCCACCGAAATTAAGCCTACGGAAACCTCTGCCAAGATTACTTATGCTAGTGATTCTGACCGTGAGTTTTGCCTCTTGTTGACAGAAAAAAAGAGCTACCTCCTTGGCTCATATGCAAGATGCAGCCCTTGAATTAAAGTCCAATATATTGGTAGTTGAAAAACTTAGGAGTAAGGTTGATAGAGACAGAAGAAATGGAAGGTCTGAAGCTTCAACCTCTGGTTCCTTTGTTGCCCACCCTCAAGTAGATGAGCTGACAAAATTGGTAAAATCACTTTCTGCAAAAGTAGAGAAATTGAAATTTTAAGGAAAGAAAGGCTATAGGAACACCCGGAATACTAATAACAGGGGTAATTTCAGAAGACCAAATAATTCCCCTCAGATTATCCATAGAGACCAAATAAATAGGGACAGGGATGATCAAAAAATCAAAGCCCCTCTCCAAAACAACCTTGTTATTGATGAAGAAGAAGAGGAAGAAGATGCAGATCCTGAAATCCATTACCTTGGTGACACCCCTTCATCTCCTCATGTGACCCAGTCTATGTATGGAGAGTCTCTCATGGACAGCCAACTAAATGAACCGAGTAAGGGAAAAAGGACAAGTGGTAATCCAAATAGATACAACCTCAGGTCCAAAAAGAAAGAAGGAGAACATGGCATTACTAATAATCCTACTAGAACAAAGCATCATGTTAAGGATGTTGTAGCTAGTAGCAAAGAAAAGGAGGCACAAATCCCCCAAGCAATGGTTAAGAGCCCTATCCCAGAAGTGAGGGAGATTCTGAAGCCTCCCTCATCTTTAATCTTTGAGAATTAGATTCAAAAGAAAAAATTCCTTGTACCTTTCTTCAAGCTAATTAAAAATGAGGATTTCAAGAGGTACCTCTCCAAATCATTGCAGCCTGAACCTTCATTTCATCCCACATACTCAGTCAATATCCAAGATGAAAAACCAGTTGTCATACAAGGGCCTTTGGTAGAGGATAGGGATGGCTCCTCCCCTCCTTTCTATACCTCGTTAAATATTCATGATAAAGAGCTACACAACTACTTGATGGATTCAGGGGCATCTCACAATCTCATGCCTAAGACTGTCATGGATGAGCTTGGGTTGGAGGTTATAAAAACCTACCATGACCTGTACTCTTTTGATTCCAGGAAAGTGAAGTGTCTCAAGGTTATTAAAGACCTAGTTGTCTCCTTGTTCCAGTTGCCAATGAAAAGTGTGGTCATGGATATTGTGGTGGTTGATGTCCCCCCCTAAGTTTGGAATGTTTTTGTCCAGATCTTTGATCAAAAGACTAGGGGGAACTTTACAGATGGATATTTCATATGCCACCATTCCTGTGTTTGGGGGGGAACATAGAAGGATTTATAGGGAGTCACAACTTGCTTACATTATTAGTGATGAAGCAAATCCTACCAACCACCCCATTTTTGCAGTTGATATTGATTTAGGAACCAGTATGCTACAACTCATTGATGCTCCTCATACACCTATTGAAATCAGAAATCAACCTGCATCCTCTTGTAAAGATCCTCCTCCCAATACCTCTGTTTGGAAAATGTTTTTTGATGGAACCTCCTCTAGGGAGAGTGTTAGTGTTGGGGTAGTGTTCATTTCCCCTACCCAAGAGACCATATCTCTATATTATAAGCTTGAATTTGAAACAACCAACAATGTGGCAGAATATGAGACTCTTGTCTTGGGTTTGAGAGATGCTAAAGGCATGGAGATTGAGGAGCTAGCAGTGTTTGGAGATGTTGAGTTAATTGTCCATCAGGTCAGAAATCAATATCAAGCTAAGCACCCTAGGTTAAGGGCCTATAGAAATGAAGTCTGGGATCTTGTTGAGAGTTTCTTCTTGGTTTTTAATATCTCATTTGTTCCAAGGGAAGAGAACTCTGTGGAAGATTCATTGGTTGTCTCAGCAAGTAATTTCAAGGTCCCTTTGCCCCCCAAACTCAAGTATGAGGTGGAAATAAAATACAGACCCTCTATTCCTGACAATGTCAAGCATTGGAAGGTTTTTGAGGATGATCTTGAGATTAAAAGGTTTCTTGAGACTGTGGATGAATTTTATGATTTGCATATTGATCAGGATCAGGATACTGAAGAAATCCCTCATGCTAATGTTTTTCTGAATAAAATTGTTAACCATCATATTGTTCAATTACCTACCAACCATATTCCAAAGGGATTAGTCCCCTTGGAGAGATTGTTTGACAGAAATGATGTTGTTGTAAAGGTTAAAGGTTCAACTGAAGATGTTGATGTGACTGAATGCAATTTAGGAACAGAGGAGGACCCCAAATATGTCAAATTGTCTAGCAGTTTGTCAAAGGAGCAAAGGGCTGAGTATATCAAGCTTTTGAAGGAGTTTGTTGATGTGTTTGCTTAGAAATATGAATATTTAAGAACATATGACACCAACATCATTGAGCATAAGATCCATTTGAAAGAAGAGGCCAAACCTTTCAGGGGGGAACTTAGGAAGATAAATCCCATGTTGTTGACTATTATGGAAAAAGAAGTGAAGAAGTTGTTGGATGACCAGATCAACATTCCCTTGAGATATTCAGAATGGGTGGCTAATTTGGTGCCTGTGAGGAAGAAAAATGGGGAAATCAGATTATGTGTAGGTTTCGGGAATTTGAATAGGGGCTCCATAAAGGATAACTACCCCCTGCCAAAGATGGAGCACATTTTGCAGAGACTGAACGGTTCATCTAGAATGTCCATGATTGATGGTTTTTCTTGCTACAATCAGATATTTTCCCTCCCTGAAGATAGAGAAAAGACAACCTTCACTACTCCTTGGGGCACATTCATGTATGCTAAAATGCCCTTTGGACTGATGAATGCAGGAGAAACCTTCCAGCAAGCCATGGACATTGCCTTCATTGGGGAAAAAGATAAATTTGTAGTCATCTATCTGGATGACATTACAGTGTTCTCAAAGTCTGATAAAGAGCATTGTCATCATTTGAAGAAGGTCTTCCTGAAGTGCAGAAGGTTTGGTCTCTCCCTCAATCCTAAGAAATATTTGTTTTCTATGCAGGAGGGAAAATTATTCGGGTGTATTGTGTCAGGAGAAGGGGTAAGAATTGATCCAAGTAGAGTAGAGGCCATCCAGTCCCTATCTTTTCCCATATCCAAGAAATAAGTTCAGTCTTTCTTGGGTAAAATCAATTTTCTGAGAAGATTCATTTCTAATTTTGCTAAGTTGGTTAAGCACATTACAGCCATCCTTAGAAAGGGAAGCAAGGTCAAATGGACTGCTGAGTCTAGAAATTATTTTGGCCAAATCAAGAGGGCTTTAACTGAAGCACATGTTCTCATCACACCTAACTATTCTAAGGAATTTTTTGATATTTTCTTTTGCCTCATCCGATACATTGGTTGTTGTTTTTCTACAAAGAAATAAAGAGGGGTTAGAGCAACCTATTTCCTTTTTCAGCAGAGCATTGAGGGATGCAGAAATGAAATATGATATCATGAAGAAGCAGGCATATTCTTTGGTGAAAGCCCTCAAGGCTTTTAGAATCTATGTTCTGCATTCAAATATTGTTGCATATGTTCCTTCAACCTCGGTGAAAGATATATTGATCTAGCCTGGTATAGATGGGAAGAGGGGCAAATGGATTGCCAAAATTTTGGAATTTGACTTTGAAATAAACCCCACTAAATTGGTAAAAGGCCAAGGTTTAGCCAAGTTGTTGGCTGAATCAAACTACAAGGCTTTGGGGATTAATTTCATGAACATAAACTCAAAAAATCAGCAAGTTGAGATTGTTGATGAAGACTCTCATGTCACCCTCAACTTGGTAGAATGCACCTGGTATAAAGACTTAATATATTTTCTGCAAAAGTTACGGCCTCCTGATGGCTTGGACAAAAACAAGGTAAGAGCTTTGAAACTCAAAGTAATCAAATATTGTCTCATTGATCAAGTTTTGTACTAGAAGGATCCTTTGGGAGTTATGTTAAGATGTCTAGACCCACGAGAAGCCCAAAGAGCTATGATTGATTTTCATGACAGCTTATAAAATCCTCAGAGTTGGGTATTTCTGGCCTAGCCTTTTTTCCGATGTTTGTGCAAAGATTAGAGCTTGTGTCAAATGCCAAAAAGTTTCTGGAAAGCAGCAGCTCAAATCTTTGCCATTGAAACCTGTAAAGGTTTCTGGACCTTTTCAATAGTGGGGTCTTGACTTCATTGGAGATATCGACCCAGCCTCAAGTGGCCAGCACGGGTGTATTTTGACTGCCACTGATTATTTCACCAAATGTATAGAAGCCATCCCTACAAGAAGTTCCTCTCACAAAGTAATCATTAGCTTCCTTGAAGATATCATGTCCAGATTTGGTTGTCCAAGAAGGATTGTTATAGACAATGTTGCCTCCTTCAAAGTTGAACCATTGATCAAGTTATATGATCAGTATGGGATTACACTAATCCATTCTACTCCCTACTACCCTCAGGGAAATAGTTTAGCAGATTCCTCTAACAAGAGCCTCATAAAGATAATCAAAAAATTGTTAGAAGACAACAAGAAAGCTTGGGACTCACAACTGAAATTTGCATTATGGGCTGACAGGGTTACACCAAAGAGGTCACTGGGTCTTTCCCCTTTTTAGCTTGTGTATGGGGTGGAGGCTATTTTTCCTACTCAACTTGCTTTGCCTGTGGAAAAATTCCTCCAAGGCTATCAAGGAGAACTTGATGATATGGTTAGGAGGATACAACAATTGGTAGAAGTACAACAGATCAGGGAACAGTTGCTTGATAAAGATCATGATCACCAGCTGAGGATAAAACAAGCCTTTCACAAGAAGGCAAGAAATGAGATTTTTAAGTTGGGGGATCTGGTGCTCAAGTGGGATGCCCCCAAGCAATACAAAGGCAAACATGGAAAATTTGAAGCCTTATGGATTGGTGCTTTCAAGATTTATGAGGTATTTTCGAATAACAGCTATAGGTTGCAGAGCTTGAAAGATTCTAAAGTTTTGGGCAGCCCTGTCAATGGGCATTTTCTGAAGAAATATTTTGTTTAAGCCATGATTGGCTTTCCACCATTGTAATTACCATTTCCTTTCATTTTCTGTTTAAATAAGAGACTCCATAACCCAAAAGCTAAGGAACTAGAACTGCGTGTTCTTGGAAGCTCGCAAGGAGCGTGTCATCCCCTATGGAGCCAATGTTATCACATATAGTTGTTCAGGTTCGCAGGTGACAGCCATTAACGCATAAAGTAGGCAAATTCAATTACAATGGAAATTTTTCCCCTGCACAAGTTCGATGTGGTTGAACCTTTAAGCATAGATGGAAGGTCTCCAAATTTAATAGGTGGATAAAGTTTGGTAGGGGCACTAAAGTAGTTGGTACACCCAGATCAATGACCTCATATCATTTTGGGGCCGCAACGTGCACAGACGATAAAATCGGAGGGGCGGGAGAAAATGCAAACCACTGTTTTGCGAGGTGGCGACGTGGAAAACGGCGGTGCGTTTCGGGCACAAAAGCAGTGTGAGCCTAAACCACTTCCCGGAGCCCTAAAATCATGTGCACAATTAATGTCCTATCCCATATCGATAAGTGGTCACCCGATAGTTGTCCTGTCGTGCTCCAATCCCGAGGAAGGGTCAGCCAACGAGCAAGTATTAATTGTTGTGGTTGCTTGCTTACTCAACACCTAATCCAATTGTGAAAAGTGGTCTTCTGCGGGTCATTCGGCCACGCTCTAATCTCGATAAAGATACAGTTAATGAAGCAGGGACTGGTAGCTGAAACCTCATCTCAGTCCATAAATGGAAGGCTCGAAAGTTATGGCTATGGAGGCAGGACTGTCAGCAAATTACAGCAGTGGTCAGCTTTCTGCAGGTCCATACTGGAACTGGTTTGCATCTAATAGGAGGAAACGCACACAGTCTGACAGAAGGCTACTTCGACGCAAAGATTTGAAGGAGGTGTTAGGTCACCCTCCTGGAATTTGTGGACTGATATGAGTATAAGTAGATCAGTTCGATATTTTGTTAGGGTGGTCAAATGGTTGAGCAGAGCTCCTTACTATGTAATTTTTTATGCTAGAACGGTTCCCTGGTTATGTATCAAACTTGAGACTTTCTCATTAATAGAAGTCATCTTATTTCATCTCTTTGTTCAAACTGTGTTGAAACACTCGGGCATGGAGGATCTAGTCGAGGGTTGTGGTTCTATTGTAATGTAGGTTTGATTACAGTAGTGTTGTGACCAGTTTTAGTCAGCTTCCTTGTTACATCATTTCCCCTTATGATGAAAGACTCAGGCATGGAGGATCTAGTCGAGTTGTTTTAGCTACATGATAATGTAGGTTTGATTATTATGCTGCTGTGACATATTTCAGTGTTTGAAACTTGAGTTCAAGAGTGCTCTTGAGCCTGATTTTTTCTTCGCCAAGTTGCTTGAAAGTCGGATGCCCATAGAAGTCTTGTTCACCTCTCTCACTAAGTCTTCCTTCTTCTCACACTTAAACTCAAAACACTGACTTTTGTTAATGAGGACCTCCGTTCCCTGTGCATTACTTGTCCAGTTTCTGTGCTAAAATCATTCTTGTACTGAGTTTAGTCCATTTGACCTCCACTCATAAAACCAACATCCACCAAACATTCTGATGGGCATTGGGCTTATCCTCTTGCAATCTGAGGGTGACTCTCGGTGCTAACAGACTCGTTGTAAAGGCGTGGTAGAGAAATTTTCTTTTCCTACAAACTTTTGACATTCATCACAAGCTTGTCTAAATTTGTAAGAATAATTAAAAATCTAGGGTCGGTAATAACCGGTTCTCAAGATTTTGAATGTGGTGGCTTTTGTATCAAAATGACCACCAATATGAATACCTGAATCTACTGATCAATGAATTTGTTTCAAGATTTTTTGAGCTGCTATATTGTCTACGCAATGTAACAAAAATCAATCAGCAGTTTTGTGGAAAAGGCAAGTACCCAAGATTAGATATTTGGAGGCTTCAAGATGAACCCTCCTGCGTTGATGATTTTCAAGATTATTAGGAAATTTTTGAAATTGTAAATAACAAATGATGTCCTTGTACCAAGGATGTTCTGCTAAATAAATATTTTCATGTTCAACAAGAAAAAGTGTAGACAAAGCATCCTAATCATTTTCAGAAGAAACACCTGGTTCAGGATGTTGAGCTAGGTGTCATGCTAGATCTCGTCCCTTGATTATGTGAGAAGTTGTTGTCGTGAAATCATGTTCTTGTATATTAGCAAGCCAATGTGCAAGTTTTTCTTAAAGATGAGTATGAGAAAACAAAAAATCTACAGCAGGAAAAGGGACTTTGACCTAGGTGTGCTTGCCTAAGATACAATGGCCAAAATTGTCAATAGCTTTTACAAGAGCATATGCATGTTTTTCGATCAAAGTATATTTAAATTCATCGTCTGATCAACTTTGGATCATGTAAGATACGGGATGGTCATTATTTTGATCATCCTTTTGAAGAAGGATATCAGATATCGCCTCTTCAATAGCATTAGTATAGATAATTAAATCTTTTTCAAATTTCGGTTTCACCAAAACTAGTGCAAAACTGATAGCTTTCTTCACTTTTACAAAAGATTTTTTTATATCATCATTCCATGAGAATGACCGATCTTTCTTAAGCATCTTATTAATTGGTTTAACCATTCTTGCAAAATCGAGGATAAATCTTCTAACAAAATTGATTTTACCCATGAAAGATTGAATCTCCTTTTTAGAAGAAGGAGCTGGAATATTTTGGATTGCAGTAACCCTCTCAGGTTCAATACTAATTATTGAATCAGAAACAATATGACCAAGAATTTGACCTTGTGTGACACCAAAGATTGATTTTGTAAGGTTCAAGGACATTCCAAACTTTCTGCAACACAAGAAAACTTTTCTAAGATGATCAAAATGATCTTGTTCGTTTCTAGAATAGACAGTTAAATCATCGAGATAAACTTGAATAATCTTACCAATAAGATCGTCAAAGGATATTTGCATAGCCCTCTGAAAAGTAGCACCTTCATCTATTAGACCAAAAGGAATTCTTTCATATGCAAAGGTGCCCCAACGAGTAGTAAATGTGGTTTTGTATTTTTCTGCCTCTTGACTCTAATTTGATTATAACCTGAAAAAACATCAAGAAGGGACATCATTTGTGACCCTACCACTTAATGCAAAATTAATTCCATATTTGGAAGAATAAAATTATCATTTACACTTACCCTATTCAAAGCACAGAAATCAACACATAATCTGATATCACAATTTTTCTTCTGCACTAGGAAAAGATTAGATACCCACTTATAATATTTTATAGCAAAAATAATGCAAGCATTAATCAATTTTTTAACTTCCTTTCTCATGGTTGCTTCTAAGGTAGGGTTGATAGGTATTTGCCTTTGCCTAGCTGGTTTTACTTCTTCCTTGATAGGAATAGCATGCTTTATACTATTGGCATCAAAACCATGAAGATCCTCATATGACCAAGCAAAGACAACTTTGAATTCAAGGAATAACTCCATGAATTTATGTTTTTCTTCTTCTCAACACTGGGCTCCAATTTTCAAAGTCTTTGGGTTATCATGAGTCCCAATATTCAGTGAAATAGTATCACCAATCTTTCTTTTTGACTCCTCCTCTTCTTTGTCTTTATTACTTCCAACATCACTAGACGAGAATGAGCTCTCCAGAGGAGTCAATCCTTTAGGAAATTTCTTGTCTTCCAAAGATATAATTTCCTTTCGTTTAATATACTCATTCTGCAAGAAAGCACAAATGTGTTCATCATAAAAAAAAACTTGCCACAATTCTACATTTTTTTGAAAATGTGAATGATATAAAGACATGAATGTATAATCGAGCCTTTGAGGCAGTAATTGCCTTGTAAACTTGTTGGAAAAGTAGCAAGCCTACTAGCTAATGGATTCAGGCCTCTCCTAATGTGTGATGTTAAATGATATTTTTTTTAAATCAAACACCATACTGCCTGTGTATATATTTTATACAACTTGTTTGAGGGAGTGCAAATTCTTCTAGCCATATTCACAATCAACTCAGAATCCCCAAACACAATAAGATGATAGCAACCAATATTAAAATCATTTTAAATACCAAGGATCAAGGCTTCAAACTCTGTAATATTATTGGTGCAAGTAAATTCTAATCTACAAGAAAAATTGTGAATCTTTCCTACGGAAGAGTACAATACTATACATGCACCATTACCCTCACTTGAACAGGCACCATCAAAGTGTATGTACCACATTCCATCTTCAAGCTCTGAAAAGGATAAAACAGTATCACCATCTTCTTCAAGAAAAATAAAATATGCACCTAGGTCTTCCTCAATATAAATTACATGAGGTTGTGGAAGACTCTCAATATATGGCGAGATTTGTCCTTCCCTGAGAGCGAGCATGTTATTTCCATTTTTAGGGAGGTACATGTGTGATCCATCTAAGAAAATGTATCCACTAGTTAATGCTTGTCAATCTCTTCCTCAAATGATAGAATAATTACTAATTGACATGTCTATCACTTGAATATAGCAGGTGGTTCTTATTTTTGGATGAGCACATAAGAATAATGTTACATATTTTATTTCACCAATTGTAACTTGTTGCTTACTATTATAAGACAACATGCTCTCTGAATTCTCGTTTGTACATGAAATACCCAATTCTTCCATGATAATCTTTGACACAACATTGGGACCTGACCCGCCATCAATTAGGCAGCAGCGGGCTATTTTGTCCATTATCTTTACTAATACATAGAAGGGAGGATCGTTGCATATCGTTTAATCCTTCCCGAATGGAAATGAATTGGACATTCTTGGATTGTACACAACTATGCTGATATATTATTTGTGTTTCCAACTGTTGGAAGATGTGAAGGTGGTCATACATATCCGTAGCAATTTCCTCAAGCTTTGTCCTTACCTTTTCGGCACATGCCTTGAACTCCTTGAGGCCTCCTTCATCTTTATCTGTGTGCCTAAGTTGTTCCTCAAACTCTTTAATCCTAACATCCTTTTCTTCGTTTTGACGGAACAAATTCTTGATGTTTTGTTCTATTTCCATGGTGAAATCAGTGTCGACGAATGCTATAGAGAGTGGGTCTTTGTCGACGTTTTCTAACATCTAAGTCTCTATGACCACTGACAAGAGGTTGCCATCAGTAACTGGGAGTTTTCTTGTTTGTTGTTGCATAATTCTTCCAGTGGCTTTGTTGAATATGAACCTCTTCAAATTTTCCACCTTTTTGGTCTTGTAAGGTGTGTGAAGCCCCAACCTGAGTTGACCGACTTGAAGACAACCGCCGATGAGGGGAATTTTTTCCAACAATCCTAGGATGTTGGTGTCAATAGGAGAAGCGTAATTTTTTAGTGCTTCTTCATCCTTATTTCTTTTCTGTTTTTTAGCTGTATTTGTTGCAGCCTCATTTGCTAACCATTTCTTTGTTGGTGTTGCCTCAACTTATGTTGTTGTTTCCTCATCAGTTGCTACTTTCACTTCTACTTTCATTAATACTTATGTCGATGCTGCATCGACTTCTTCTTTGGCCTTGGGTTCCTCTATTTTCCATTTGTTCTTGGTAGCGTCCTCTTTCTTCTTCTGGATTTTCTCTTTCTTTCTTCATTTCTTGCCTGTAATTGCCTTCTCTCCCTCTATTGATTCAAAATGGGTAGTTGTTATCATGGTTGTCATTGTCGCTATTGTCTCTTCTTCATCTCTCTTATGTGCCTCTTCCTAGTCTTTTTTATCATCTGAGATCTTGTCCAGAGGTTTTCATTTCTGCTTGGAGATAACCTCTTCATATGTTTAGGCATTACAATGGATCTCCTCCTCTTCCCACTTAGCTGAAGTGTATTCCCAACAGTGTTTATGCTTGCTGCAATATTCTTTGACTACTTACTTCGGGTCATGTATTCAGAACCTCTCTTCCTTGAAGCAGAAATACAACAACGTGTCTACCTCAGCTTGAGTCTATTTGACGCTTCTGAAGGAGTATAATCTGACCCACAACAATAAAGGGTGTCAGGTATCTTTCTTATCTCTATATAGTGAGGCCTTGACTCCATGGATCAGACTCTGATACATGATTTCCTGTAGCACTAACCTATCAGTGATGAACCCAGGGAGTAGATGAGGAGCTTTGATGGCTCCATGTATCCTTATGTAGGTCCTGTGCTCCAGGAGATAGCAATATCCTATTCTTCACACTGTTGCTCGGGCCTTGTCAGTCATGCATGGAGTGGATGAGTCGAAAATGAATTGTTGAAGTGGTGCCAAGAAGTAATCACAAATCTTGTGATACTTAGTCTTGTATTCGTGCTCCCAAATCAGTTTGCAGTAGATGTGTATGGGAGGGTCGGTTCGTCATCAAGCCTAGCCCATATTGAGACATTGATGGCTTATGCATACCATGTCCATCAGGTAGGAGGACATGCGCAAAACTGGGAAACTTGTGGGGGTGGTCTCCTTGACCATTTTGATGGAGTCCTCTAGAAATGTTGATAGAATATCAACCTAGTTTAAGGATGACCCCACGTCAGTGCAATAGTATATGATGGGCATTAGGGATAAGTTGAACTTCGATGTATCTCATTGCCCATACAACCTACACAACATTGCCACGATATATTGGTACATTGTCCTCAACAAACTAGTGGGATATTCGCTCGAGTGTCTTATTTTGAATCTCTTGTCAGGCTTGTACCAGATTTTAAACAAATATTTTTCCTTGTGCAAGAATTTCCTAATTATCTCTTCATCCAATGACAAACTTCCTTTCTCCAAATGATAGTACGAGGCTATGTCAGACGCCCGAAATGATACTATTGGTTTCCCCTTGGCATTGAGGATATATTTGTTATCTATCTCTACATGTCGTATTATCCACGAGATCGTGTTAGCACATGGTAAAATTGCAGCGTGAGTTGCCACCCTATGTAACCTCAATTTCTGGATGTTCCTGAAGACCTTGAGTTCACCTTCATCTTTTGCCTCTACAAGGAAAATTTGTTTCTTAAACATTTGGAATACTTCACCCCATTTAAGTGAAGTATCCTTCTCTATGAATCTTGTGGTGTCATCGTCGATAGGCCTTGGGGTGTCTTCTTATTCTTCTTGGTGGATTTTGCTTGCGAAGGCCTCCATCGTGGGAGATTTTCTTGCAGCCTTATTAGGGGAAACATGCTTGAATCCATGGCAGACATATTCATCTATTAATATATCAATCTGTTAATGCTAAATAAGTCATGAAAGAAAACATCAGGCACTAGCCTCTGCAATCTTGTAATTTAATGGGCTATTTGGGAAGAGTTAGAAGGTTGATGACCAATTCTTCAATGCAAACCTATATCTGTGTCTGAGGAGTTACTTGTGTCAATATCGGGAGGAAATGCATCATCTAAAGAAGAGAGTTTAATGGGAGACATAGTGAGAGTTTTAATGAAGTCTGGCTCATATTGGGTGAATCGACGATAATGATGTCAAATTTGTCGATGGAGAAAGGTGATACTAATGTCAAAGACAACAACTGCTCTTGTATTGTACCAAAGCCAATCATAGAAACTGCATTGGTAAGGTAAAGTGAGTGTCGGAGTTATCAATAAGAACATTGATGGTATCACAAAGGAGGACTAACAGAGTCAGTGTTAACTATGTCGACATGGGGAGATGGTACTCGAGGCTTTGTTACCAACCTCGTCGATGAAGGGAAACTTGTATTGGAGGAAATGTTGTTAACCTCACCAACACGTAAAGGAATAGTACTGTAGGAGTTTATCTAAACTTCGTTGACAAACTATGAAATAACATCGACAACGATCAAAGGATATACGCCAATAAGACAGAGGTGGACACTGACATCGATGTTGTTAGTTTCACTAACAAAGGAACCTTGTACCGAAGGCAATGTTATTAACCTTGTCGATGAAGGAAACGGAGAGTACCAGTGTGGATGTTGTCGACTTTGTTGTCAAATAAAACTTTACACCAAGGGCACTCACACCAACCTTGTCGAAATGCTTTGACACTTAAAAATGACAAAGATTGAAGTCAAGGTCGCGAGCAGGTTAAGGCATGACGGGATTCCCTTAAATTTGTCGCATAGATTTGAGGTAAGTGAATGTGTGTGTCCCTGATCACAACTTGTATAGGTCATTTGAAGCGAAAATCATAAGTTCTTAGGATGGCTAGGTCAAAGATTGTTTAGCCGAGTAATTTTTAAAAGTTGGGATGAGGGTTTAAGTGTTATTATATATCAGATCGAGGTACGAAAACATAGGATTGCAATGATAGGGCATGTTTGTGTGGAGAGGGAAAGGGAAATCTATATGTGTGGCTCGAGTACTCAAACATAATAGGGTAGTTTGAACCAAGATGAGGCAGGGCGTGATGAAGCCAAAAGTTAGGGAAACCCAGGGTACATGGAGGCGTCGCTTGCTCGGGGGAAAGATAGAGAAGAGACTTCTGACGAGTCTGCCTCCTAGAAAGAAAAAAGGTGTATTTAACCTAAACAATACAATAAGAGATAACATGTAGTGATTTACACTTAAAGGCCTACCTAGAGAAATGGCAACACGTGGATAGAAGGTGTTTGATGGCAGGTGGATGCTCTATTCAGTAGGGTAGCTCTTCAATCAGACACTCGACACTTTCCCTCTTCCTCGACAATAAGAAAATAAACAATAAGACATGGGCATTCTTTTAGGCACACAAACCAATGTACCAAAGGTCGATATTGAAGGTCTGTTGGCTAAAACTTATGTGTATCAACAAAGTTGATGTGAACCTCCCTGGTAACAAAGGGTTGTGTATCAGATACGATAGGTGGGAGCTTGCCTATGTAGGGAAACTTGTACCAGATGAAATGTTGTTAACCTCACCGACACAAAGTTTGAATATCAGAGGCCATGTGTGGAACTCAGACGATATAGAGGTCATGGTGTATCAGGAGTGATTAAGGGAACAATGTTGGTGTATCGACAATGATATTGTGAAGTACGCTTGTAAAAGGTTGTGTATCAACAATGTTGGTATTAACATCGCCAATATGGCAAAGCTCGCGTGTCGACAAAGTTAAGGGGAAAGCCACCAATGTATCAACAAAGTTGGTGGGAAACTTGCTGATACACCAAAACTCACTTCTAGAAATCGTTAAGTGTTATGCTAGAAACCAAACAAAAATTGCAAGTTTAAACAATTTCTCAAAGAGGCATGGGTACACTTTAATGAAAATCAAGAAACGAGCAGTTTTCTCAACAAGTTGAGAGGGTCTCATGACAAAAGGAGGGTCCCATTTTCTTGGTTGGAAATGACTCTATGAAAAAGGATACAATAAAAAGGGAACGTGTTGGTGCCTGACATAACACGGTCTAATGCCCTAAAGATGTTATCAAAGTGGTCAATCCCTATTTGAGCCAAACCTTCAAAACCTTTAACCTTATGTCTATCACTATCATTTAATTCCAAGATAGTATTGAAGTTCCTTTGGTGATTTGCAAAATTATGAAAATACTTAGTGTTTTGGTCCCTTGCCTCGATCCATAGGGCTCTACTTTTGAGTCTCTACTCCTACTCTTGGTCCAAGAGGAATTTTGTCCTACATTATTCCAATAATTGGATTCGATCCACCAAAGATTGTGAGATTGAGCCAGCTTTATGCTCTTCGTAAATCCCCTCCAGTTCTGCCTCAATCTCCCTTAGTGAGTGTACATGTGTTATAGTAAAAAATGCCACCACTATGCATTTTTTATCATGTCCCATCCATATACACACACTTGCAAATCACTTTTGTTGGAGTCCCTTGTCAAAAAATCTCATTTTTCAAGATGTACACACCTTGATCTACATTCAGCCTGCGTACATACGCTAGTTGATCCATATATAACCCGCATTTACTCTCAAAAGTTGCAAAAACTAAAAATTTCACTTCCTGGCGGGGTTTACAGGCTATGTTGGGTTGCACAACCATTTTTACCTCCTATATCCCTTCTCAGAACCGAATAACCATCAAATTTCAATATAAAAAAGGGACCTCGAGGGGTCATTTGAAATAAATTTTGAAGAGGCAAAGAAGCTCTGCCCAAATTTTCTCCTTCTTTCTCACTAAGCTTATGCATTCGGTTCTGATTATCATCCTCAACAATCTCATTCTCTCATCATCTTTATGCAATCCATCAAACCCCTTAGTTTTGCATGTTGATTGTGATGATTTGCTAATGATTGTGGGATTAATGCACTTGGACTCTTATTGGAGGAACCCGAGCGAGCTTAGTAGAGTGGTGTCAACATTAATGATTATGGTTGTAATATTTCTTATACGTTATCAATAAAAGAGAGCTTTCCTTTCCCAATTCATGTGTCTTTGTTCTTGTGAATAATTTGTTTATAGCTTATTTCATGAGAATTAGTACATGTTTATGTTAATAATGATTATATATATGTTGTTGTAGATAACTTTCTGAGTTGTTTTGGGTCAGCTTTGAGAGGAGACCTACAATTCGGGAGCAAATAGAAAACAAAGAGGATCTACTACGAACGAAAGGATACATGGTGTCATTCTTCATCTTTTTCTTGTTTCCCTCATTTAAAAGCAATCATTAATATTTGTGAGATTTGGAAAGAATAGGTTAGTTTATGTCTTTTAAGGAGTCATCGCTCTACCTAGCCATTAGACCCTGACTAGGGGGATTTTTCCCCAAAGTAGAATTGGTGACTCCACTGGGATTCTCCTAAGGGTATTTTTTAGGATATATTTATTTGGCTTGATTTCTTGTTTTATCTGTACTTTCTGAGTCTATCTGAGTCTCTAGTCACCCTCCAGGTGTTTACTAGGTTTCTTGAATTCGGTCTCAAGTTTGAATCTTTTCTTTTTTTGAAGATTTTCAGACTTGTACACATCATGTTAGTTTCTCAGACCATGTACATATGTGTGCTGCCTTAGTACATCACACATGCATATGCAGGATTTATGGACACATCCCGCGTGTTTATCGGAATTTGGGGTTTTTCAAAACCCTTTCCCTTTTTTAGGAAATTTTTGGTTTCTCATGTCCTCTTGAGTATCAAGGACCTCTATTGGTTGTTGTTTGACAAGGTTTGAGTATGATATTGTCTAAAATATTTCAAGACAATCTCTTTTGTATGGTCTTCTTTGTCTCTCTATTTTTATCAAAGTTTGAAGGTTTGTTTACAAGCTTTAGGTTCTCCTCTGGATTCTTTTGAATCCTTGCCTCCTAATAGTGGTCTAGGACCTGAATAAGCTTTGTGTTTGTTTCCCTTCTCTCTTTGTGTGCCTTGAAAAGAAAAGAAAAAGTTGCTTTATTTTTCTCCTTAAGTTTTCATTTCAAAAGCCAGAAGAAAAATCAAAAGAATTCTAGTTGAGTTTAAGCTTTTTCTTCCCTTCCCATGCTTTCATTTAAAAAAATAAAAAGCTTCTTGGTTGCATTTTCATGTTACATTGCATTGTTTATATTTTATATTTGAAAAATAAAAAGATCTTAGTATATGGTTTTGTTTTCTTCTCGTCTTAAAAATAATTTAGAAGGAAAAGAATACTTGTTTGTTTTCTTCCTTTACTTTTCTTGCATTGAGGACAAAGTTGCATTGTGCATTTTTGCTTCAAAAAGAGAAAAGTTTGCATTTCAAGTTTTTGAAGGATTGTTCATGTATTTTCCTTAAAACTCTTTTTCATTTGTAGAATTAGTGTAAAATCTTCTTTTCTAGTGTTCTAATTAGTTTCTTTTTTACAGGAGTCTCAAACAACATCAGTTGCACTTCCATTCCTTGAGTAAGAAAATCCCCTAAAACAAACGCGCTAATTTAAAATATATTAGTAACACTTTTTCTAGGGTTCACCAATAGCTTAGGCTAGGGCCTTAGATTAGGTGTGGAGAGGTAAACTCTCCAAGGCCAACCAAAACTTAACTTAGGTGTATGTGTTAGGGTGTGAAAAATCCATCTTGTAATTACTCAATCCGGGAAGCTCCTCTAACACAGGAGTCAAACACGAGGCCACGTGGAGGACGGTGACAGAGATATCCACTCTGGATCCCAACAAATCATTTTGGAGAATGTGTATTGGGGGTGAATCATGTAGCGTTACTGGCCCAACTTATGTCAGACCTCTGATACACTTCGATTCATCTAGGGCACTCTAAGAGTGATTCTCTCCTTGTTGTGTTTCAGGCCTCAGGAGGATCTTCATGCTAAGTTACTCCTCCCATACACTCACCCAGCTATCAACTGTACCCCCCTAATTGTTGATTACAAGTTGGTGGCCTAGTTGCCATTATATAGGTTGACACAAAGGTGACTGTGAGAGGTGTATCGCAGTACGTGAGGCAGACTATGTACTCTCTGGGTGACACCCGAAGGGACTGTCAGTTGGACGTCTAGGTAACTGCTTCTCCTGGCTAGTCATTTTCCTTTGTGAATGCTTTAGATGATCAAGACTTCATCTCCCTGGGTTGGAAGCATTCAAAAGGGTAGTTTGTTTGGCTTGTATATTTTTAGGCTTTTCTTTTTAGTGGTGTGCTATGTGCTCCCTAATTTTCCATAGCGATTTAGTCAGTCATTGCTTTGGGTCTTTGACCTAAGGCAGTAGACCGCCCACTCTGTCGCTCGTGAGTGCTTTTGGGTCTTCCACTTAGAAACCCGGAGCCGCCTCCTTATATGAATATATTTTTATACCACTGATTTACCAGAGTCAATGTGTGAGGCTTTTAAGGACTTGAACAATCCTGCAAGGGAGGAACCTGTTCATAAGATCTTCATGGCCAAAGTTCCTGACGATGCCAACAAAGGAACACCTTCACAAGGAAATTCTTGTGTTTTTCCTTTCTTTGGAAACGGTGGTGTCCCTTTGATGGCCACTTTGAACATTCCTAGGTTGAATGTGGGACTACTGGTTTGGTTGGGTACCATTCCAAATGTCCTGAATTCTCTTGATGCTTCTCAGTTAAGCACCTTAAGTCATGGGCATCATGTTGATGTTCCTTCATCAACCAAGTCTTCTCCTTCTCCTTCTACCTTCTCTGGTGAAATTCTAGCTAATAGTAACCGAAAGTATAAACGAAATAGAAAGAAAAAAATCTTCGACCTCTGCTAGTCAGGCTGGGGGGAAATTTCTAGTCACTACTATTGATAGTGGAAATGGGTTTGTAGCCTCTGCGAGTTATGTTATCGCAATCACTAACCTCTGCGAGTTATGTTATGGCAATCACCAACTTCTGCAAGTCATGTTGGAGATGTGCAATCAACCACTGCAAGTCATGTTGGGGGCACGAGTCTGGTCAATGCAATTCATACAAGTGATATGTCAACAACCTTTGTTAGTCATGTTGGGGGCATTGATTCAGTTAAGAAACCTAGATGGATAGGACATAAGCCTAAGTTCTGTTGTAAGCTTTGCAAGGGAGATCACCTTAATAATATGTGCCCTGGCATTCCAAAGTTACGAAGATTGTGGTCCCTATCTGCAAGCTCTTCTGGTTTTGAGTCTTCTTTGGTTTCCCAACAATTTATTCAGCCTTTGGTTCATGAAATGATCATGTCGATGCAATCTTTGGTCAATCCCACTCCTCTTTTGGGGGGTGATGCGCCTTTAGACCATGTTGTCTCGCGGTCTATTTAGCTAATGATTGAAAAATGTGGTCCAGATTTATGCACAGAACGAAATGAAAACACATATTTATAATATTAACACAGAGACACAATGAATAATAACAGATATACAATAAAACTTGACTTCAAATAAATAGTAAATATGTTGAAACTATAAAATCAGACTGAAAACAAGCTTGCTAGAATGGTGACAACTTATCTCTGAGAAGAGATGTGACTACTACGCTCATTCGCAAGAATATGAGTACCATGAAGATCTGAAATCCTTTTAACAATAAACATGAATGTCAAAACCCTAGACATCCAAAAACCTAACCTTAGGAGATGAAGCGCCAAAAGTCATGTGGGCCCCGTTAGGGTAAGTTAGTACATCAACTTCCCGGGGTCATAACTTTTGGATACGATCTCTGTGTGGTGCGCACGACAGCTCGTTGCAAAGGTTTTGATGAGGAGATTCATTTCATAAGGTTCATTATACCTTAGACTATCATTGAGGTTCCATATTGTGAAAAATGTCATTTAGGCCCTCAAAATGGCCCTGGAAGTTTAGGACCCAAAAAACTGCTAACATAGTAAATGGCCAAAAAAATGTTTTGAGCCAATTGGAATACGTGGGTGGCCACTGATATCCTCCTAGATCCAAGTGGTCATGTCGATGCAATCTTCGGCTAATCCCACTCTTCTCTTGGGGAGTGTCGAGTCTACCAAAGTGGTTGCATCAATGCAATATTCGGTTGATCTCGTTGGATTACAAAGAGGGGGTGTGAATCAGTAATAGAGCAATGTAATCCTTTTTAACCATCTAATGCAAGTGTTATATCAATGTATCATTATCATCCAATATTTGCAAAGTAAATGAACAATTGAACAATCATACACATACACAGTACACCAGTGTTTTTATGTGGAAACCCAATGCACGAGAAAACCACAGAATGTTTTTTCTTATATGTCTTGAAGAATTACATTCATTGGAAGCACCAACTTCCTTTCTTTTCCATATGCAACTGGAAGGAGGCTCCAACCCCCTAGTTTCTCAGGCTACAACTTGAGGGAAGCTCCAACTCCCCAATTCCCTGGATACAACTAGGAGGAGGCTACAACCCCCTATGTTCTCTGGCTACAACCACCTGTCCTTGCCCCATACAACTGTCCTGATGTATAAGTAGAATGATGGAACCACTGCCAAACTATCACTGTGAGATATATTGTTGTAAACATGTACCCATTAACCTGTACCAAACAATCTGTACCAATAACCTGAACCATGCATCAACCTATACCTCAATCTGTAATCAACCTGTACCATAAACAAGTGCATCAACCATGCACCAACCTGTACCAAACAACCTGTAATCAGATTGTACCATAAACAAGTGCATCCAACCATGTACAAAGTATGCACCAATCATGTATCAACTACTCATCAACTATGACTCATCAAGATGTACCGACATCATCAACTATACACCTCATGTATGTGCCAACTCATCAACTACTTGTCTCAACCATGTACCCAACATGTGTCTCAACCAAAATCCCTCATGAATTTCATCATCCAAATCTGATTTGTAACTATGTAATAGACTTGGTGCATATGATCACATACCTGCAAACCTTCCCTAACTTTAACAACAAGAGACTAACATTTTCATCAAACTTTACTTTAGTCTCACATGACTAGTTTTGGATTAGTCAACAACCCTAACTTGAAATAGTCATAATTATTTACTTGTAATGAATAAAGATATGAAAATAGTACATAAATGTTCTTTGGTATTTTTTATGCAATTCCTCCAGGTTTCACTACTTGGAACCTCTCAAAAAAGGAGTTATAGCAAAAATGGCATACCTTGTCGAATTCTGGCTTATTCTAGAGAGCAAACTTGTAGAGCTTGCCCCACATAGAATATTTGTTGTATGGATCTAAAAATTGTACACAAAATACTACAGACTGTACTCTAACCAACACATTTTGTCTTACTAAATTTGGATCTGTTATAAAGAAGTTATGATGTTTTTACCCGAAACACCTATTTTAGACTAGTTTTAGGACTAGCCACAAACCCTATTTTCCACGGAGTGTAACTCAAAAAATACAATGACCCACAAGCTGAAATTCATACCACAGCTACTTGGATATGTTTCCTCAATGGCTTCCCAATTTCACGGTCTAAATCATTACAGAAACAAGGTTAATATGAAAATGGTGAGATGACTTGTAAATAACATACCTTAGAAAGCATCATCAAAAGAATTTATCCTCCCTTGAATTTCGGCCTTCTTTACTTCACCTTCCCTCTGAAATTCGGCTTAGATATCCTTTGGTTACCTCAGTCACCTGTATATATTCAATATGCTCAACTGTGATTAAAATGAGAGAGTCATTTATCTTATTTATACGTTCATGTAGGGGTTACCTTTTAACCATCTTAACCCAATTTCCTTATTTTAGGGCTAACCCACTTCTAACCACTTGTCAACTTAGTAATTTCTCCATTAAATTTATTATTTAAATATTTTCTTTTGTATCCACTTTGACTTATAGTACACTCATCACTTCACTTTATTATTTAGATTACCTTTTAACCATCTTAACCCACTTTCCTTATTTTAGGGCTAACCCACTTCTAACCACTTGTCCACTTAGTAATTTATCCATTAACTTTATTATTTAAATAATTTATTTTGTATCCACTTTGACTTATATTACACACATCACTTCACTTTATTATTTCAACAATTTCTTCTTTGCAACCACTTTGACTTATATTACACACATCACTTCACTTTATTATTTAAACAATTTCTTCTTTGCAACCACTTTGACTATTTTGACCTTTTGGGGCTTCTAGATGACTCACGAGGGTTCTCCAACTTCACATGGCCATAACTCTCTAACCATGAGGAGTTATGTGATGTTCCACGTACCACCAGAAATGGCATGACATCTACTATCCATCTAGAATAGTGTTACCTGCAAATATATCAAAACTCATACCATTATACATCAAACAAACTTGGGTCCATTACCCAAACCTTTGTGCTACAGGAATTCGCTACCAGACTCTCTTCAAGGGTTAACATCAATGACAACCAACCCAATTAATCAACAATATCCCCCTTTGGCATTGGTGGCAACACTTTGATGCAATATTGAAATCATATCACTCATGCTCCCCCTGGAACCATGCCTGCATCTCTGTGACCAATGCTCCCCTGGAACCATGCCTCTGTCCTCTACATCTGATAAATATCTCCCCCTTTGTCATCAATGGAAAAGGTATCTTTCCATTCAAGGTTTCTCCCCCTAACAGACTCATCTAATCTCCCAACCTGAACTGTCATCTTTATGGTGCTTCCTCGTGTACATCTAAGACATATTAGATAAGCATTCAAAAGCATTCATTTTGGAGTAGAAATAACTCTGAGTCTCTAGCGAAGATACTCAAAGGCTTCCCATGGAAGCGATTTTGTAAATATGTCTGCCACTTGTTCTTTTGTGCTGACATATTCAACTCTAATGTTCTTTTCTGCAACTTGTTCCCATAGAAAGTGATACTTGTATGGAATGTGCTTCGTCTTGGAGTGCATCACCAGGTTCTTTGTGATACTGTTGGCGCTTGTATTATCACAATAGATTGGAATGGGCTCATCATACTCGACCTGTATATCTGTCAGAGTTTGTTTCATCCATAGAACCTGTGTACAACATGTTGTTGCTACAATATACTCTACCTCAGTTGTAGATAAAGATATTGATGATTGTTTCTTGCTTAGTCATGATACTAAACACTCACCCAAGTAAAACGTTGTTCCACTGGTGCTTCGTCAGTCATCAATGCAACATGCCCTATCTGCATTTGTGTAGGCAATAAGTGATAGATCCTTTTCTTTTGGATACCATAAACCAAACTCTTTTGTTCCTTTGAGATATCTGAGAATCCTCTTCACTGCTAATATATGTGATTCCTTTGGTGTTGCTTGAAATCTTGCCACCTGTCCAACTACTCGCATTACATCTGGTTTAGATGTTGTAACATATAGTAGGCTACCAATCATTGACCTGTATTTCCTCTGATCTGTAGACTTTGAATCATCATCTTTGCTCAACTTGCAACTGCTTTGCATGAGAGTGATAACTGGTTTGCAATCTTCCATTCCAAACCTCTTTAGCATTTATCTGATATACTTGGTTTGAGAAATAAAAATTCCTTGATTGCTTTGACGTATCTGAAGACCCAAAAAGAAGGATAGTTCACCAAGTAATGACATTTCAAATTCATTATGTATGTCCTTTGCAAATTTATGGATTAACCTGTCATCAATACTTCCAAAAATAATATCATCAACATAAACTTCAATTAATAAAATACTATCTTGAGTTACCTTGATGTAGAGGTTGATGTCTGCACTTGCTTTTTTGAACCCTGTCTATTGTAGATATTTATCCAGTCTAGAGTACCATGCTCTAGGAGCTTGTTTTAGACCATACAAGGCCTTCTTTAATTTACACACATAATCTGTGTTCTCTGATAACTGAAATCATTCTAGTTGTTCAATGTAGACTTCTTCTTCAAGTTCCTCATTTAGAAAAGTTGATTTTACGTCCATCTGATACACTTTAATATTTTTGGAGCATGCATAAGCTAAAAGCAATTGGATTGCTTCCATTCTAGAAAATGGGGCAAATGTCTCTTCAAAGTCGATTCCTTCAACCTGTGCATATCCTTTACATACCAATCTAGCTTTGTTCCTTGTAACATGTCCATCTTCATTCAATTTATTCTTGTATACCCACTTTGTGTCGATCACATTCTTATCCTTTGGTCTTGGAACCAATTCCCAAGTGTCATTTTTCTCTATTTGATCCAATTCTTTATCCATGGCCTTATTCCAAAATTCATCCTTGCTGGCCTCTTCAAAATAGGTTGGTTCAATCATAGATGAGAGTGCTAGGTGCGTTTGTTCTGGTGAACGGATTCTTCTTCTAGTTTCAACTCCTGCATCTTTCTTTTTGATAATCTGATCTAAAGGATGATTCTTTTGTACTCGTCTGCTAGGTGTCTTTGGAGTCACTTGTTGAACTTGCTCTTATGCTTCTGTCGAATCCTCTTCATCTCCCCCTTCTACTTCTTTTTCATCTTTTGCTTCTTCTTCGTAGAGTTGTTCCATTGATTCATTTTCTTCTTCCTTTAATTCTTGCCTACATGTTTCATCAATTGTTATGTTGATGATTTCCACAACTTTGTTCAATCTCAAGTTGTAACACTTGTATGCTTTCCTTGTACTTGAGTAACCAACAAATACTCCTTTGTCCACACGAGATTCAAACTTTCATATTCTGCCATCTTCTCTTTTGATGTAGCATTTGCTTCCAAAAACTCTGAAGTGTTTCACATTTGTTCATCTTCCTTTCCATAGCTCGTAGGGAGTTTTGTCAGTGTTGTTTCTAAGCATTACTTTGTTTTGAATGTGAATTGTTGTATGCACTGCCTATGTCCAAAATATATCTGTCAATTTGAAATCCATTAGCATTGTTCGAGTCATTTCCTGTATTGTCGTATTCTTTCTTTCAACAACTCCATTCTATTGAGGTGTCCTACCAACGAAGAATTGTCTTTTTATTCCATGCCTGCTACATTAGTCCATAAATTCCTTTGAAGTGAACTCTCCTCCATTATCAGATCTCAAGCGTTTGATTTTTGAATCCATTTCATTTTCAACCATTTCCTTTTAGACCTTGAATTTTTCAAAAGCTTCTGACTTATTCCTGAGAAAGCAAGCTTTCATTCTTGTATAATCATCAACTAATAACATAAAGTAATTCTCACCTTTTAAACCCTTTGTTGTAGTTGGTCCAACTAGATCAATATGCAAAATTTCCAGTGGTCTTGTCGTTGAATATTCTTCTGATTTAAACCTAGTCTTTGTTTGCTTTCCTTGTGGACAATGCTTGAATAAAGTGTTGGTTGGTTTCGTGATTTGGGGCATTTCTCTAACTGCTTCCCTTTTGTTGATTTGACAAGGTTATAAAAATGTATGTGACCCATTCTTCTGTGCCATAGCCAACTTTCATCTTCCTTTCCTAGGCAACACTTTTCATTTCCAATTTCACTTAATACATATATGTTGCTTGAAGTTCTTCTAGTTGTTGCAATCAATTTTCCTTAACCTTATTTTCTTATCTCGCACTTTTGTGAATCGGAAGTAACGTTATGACCTTGGTCACACATTTGACTCACATTTAGAAGATTATGTTTCATATCTTCTACTAGTAGAACATTTTTTGCCTTGGTATTCTTGTTCCCAATTCCGATTGTGCATTTTCCAATGATTTTAGCTTAATCATCATTTCCAAAGGAAATTGATCTGTCTCTTTCCTTTCTTAATGTAAGAAACATGTCCCTATCACAGGTCATGTGTTTTGAATAGCCACTGTCAACATACCAACCACGTTTCTTCTGCTTATCTTGTAGAGTGAGTGTGCATTCTTCATTGATATATTGATTGTGCTTTATTATCCATGTCCTTTTCTGAGGTTCATGTCTGTGATTTTTGTTGTTCTGTTGTGGTTCTCTAGGAGCGACTGTCATTCTGCAATCTTTGGCCATGTGTCCAAAGCTGTTACATTTGTCGCATTCCACTTAAGCGCTCAAAGATTCAAACATCTTGTAACTTATTATATGTGTTTCACTAGGCCTTCTTGGATAACCCTTTTGTGTATGGCTTTCAAAGTTGTTTATGTTCCTGTTGTTAGCTCTACAATTCAAAGCTAACTTCTTATATCTGTTTCACTAGGCCTTCTTGGATAACCCTTTTGTGTATGGCTTTCAAAGTTGTTTATGTTCCTGTTGTTAGCTCTGCAATTCACAGCTTTATGTCCAAAATTATTACATGCATAACATAAACAAAAAAAATTAGTTGTATACCTGGGAGTTGAAGATCTTTTGAAAGGAGTTACTCTTATGAATCCTTCTTCTTCCTAAGGCCTATTTGTTTCTGTCAGTCGTTGATTCTGAAATCTGAATCTTCTCGGTGGAGGAGTGCCCCTATAATTTTCTTTATAGATCTTCTTATCCCCTTTGATTGTTTCTACATAGCTTTTTGGATATGTTTCTTGTTCTGTTGTTTTGGAGCTTGAACCCTTTTCTGTCTGATTGTATCCAAGTCCGGACTTGTCATGATGAGGTTTTTGACTGCTAATAATGTCATTTAAAATTTTTGAGTTGTTCTGCATATTTTTCTTTTGAAGATCCTTTCTTAATGTGACAATTTCTGCTTCCAAATTTCCAATGATCATGTCTCTTAATTCTAGTTGTTATTTGAGTGTTTCTTCAATTATTTTATCTTCTTCAATTTGAACCTTCAAATTTGTGATCATTTGTTCTAGTTCCTGAGTGTCTTCTTTCTTGTCTAGTTCTGCTTGTAGTTTCTTGTTTTTCTTCTTTTCTCTTATGATAACTTCTATGGCACACAACAATTCTTCTCGGTAGTCAACTTCTGTCTCTTCGTATTCTTCTTCGGAGTCTTCTTTATCAGAGTCTTCTACTGCCATGAATAGAACTATTTGTGTCTCACTGTCACTGACTTCATCTTCATCTGATGATGAGATGTCTTATTTGGTGCATAAGCTTTTCTTGAAAACTTTCTTTGTGGTTCTTTTGCCTTTATATGTTTGTTTTCTATTTGAGTAATCTTCATCATTTATCTTTGTCTTATGAGGACATTTGTTAGCAAAATGACCAATACCATCACGATTAAAACAAATCAAAGGAAGCTTACCTTTATACATGTCGTTGGTTCCCTTCTTCGATATTTTGACAAAGTTTGTCGCTTCTTCATCATCTTCCGAGATGTCACTGTTGTTGTTATGTTCTTTTTCTTTTTGCTTTCCCTTTTTCTTTGACCTACTGGATGCTTTGAAGGTTGTTTCTTTTATATCTGGATTTTCCTGTTCACTTCTCATTTCATATGCTGTGAAGATTCCATGTAATTCGTCCATGCTTATTGTGTTTAGATCTGCTATTTCTTCTAGTGCTAATATCTTAGGGTCAAATCTCATAGGAAAAAATCTTAGTACCTTTTGAACAATTACAGATTCTTTGATTTCTTCTCCCAATCCCAAGATTGCATTTATTGTTTCATCGACTCGTAAAAGTAAGCTACAATGTTCTCATCTTCCTTCATCTTTAGTTGTTCGAACTGACCTCTGTAAGTTTGAAGCTTCGCTGCTTTGACTTTTGAATCTCCTTCATAAATATTTCGAAGTTTGTCCCAAATCTCTTTAGTGGATTTACAATGTGCAACTTTGGTGAATATCGATTCTCCAAGACAATTCAGAAGTGCATTTGTGTCTTTGGAATTATTCTGACTGAGTTTCATTGCTTTGTCATTTGTCAGCGGAACTGTTGGTGCTGTGTATCCATCTACAATTGATTGTCAAATTTCAAATCCTTGTGCATGTATATATGTCTTCATCCTTATGCTCTAAAATGCATACTTTTGTCCATCAAACTGTGGTATTCCATTTTTATACATGTTGTCTCTCTCGATGATCTGTCTTTCAATGGTTAAACTGATTTCTTAAGAAACCTGCTCTGATACCAATTGTTGGATTACTGAGAGGGGGGGTGAATCAGTAATAGAGAAATGTAATCCTTTTTAACCATATAATGCAAGTGTGATATCAATGTAGCATTATCATCCAATATTTGCAAAGTAAATAAACAATGAACAATTGAACAATCATACACATACACAGTACACCAGTGTTTTTACGTGGAAACCCAAAGTGGGAGAAAACCACAGAATGTTTTTTTTTATATGTCTTGAAGAATTACATTCATTGGAAGCACCAACTTCCTTTGTTTTCAAGCTGCAACTGGAAGGAGGCTCCAACCCCCTATTTTCTCAAGCTACAACCTGAGCGAAGCTCCAACTCCCCAATTCTCTAGCTACAACCGGAAGGAGGCTACAACCCCCTATGTTCTCCAGCTACAACCCCCTATGTTCTCCAGCTACAACCGGAAGGTACAACCACCTGTCCTTGCCCCGTCCAACCGCCCTGACTTATAAGTAAAATGATGGAACCATTGTCACATTATCACAGTGAGATATACTGATGTAAATCTGTACCAATCAACCTGCACCAAACAATATGTACCAATAACATGAACCATGCATCAACATGTACCTCAACCTGTAATCAACATGTACCATAAACAAGTGCATCAACCATGCACCAACCTGTATCAAACAACCTGTAATCAACCTGTACCATAGACAAGTGCATCCAACCATGTACCAAGTATGTACCAATCATGTATCAACTACTCATCAACTATGACTCATCAAGATGTACCAACATCATCAACTATACACCTCATGTATATGCCAACTCATCAACTACTTGTCTCAACCATGTACCCAACATGTCCCTCAACCAAAAGCCCTCATCCATTTCATTATCCAAATCTGATTTGTAACTTTGTAATAGACCTGGTGTATATGATCACATACCTGCAAACCTTCCTTAACTTTAACAACAAGAGACTAACATTTTCATCAAACTTTACTTTAGTCTCACATGACTAGTTTTGGATTAGTCAACAACCCTAACTTGAAAT
>ML803449.1:148814-185280 GCA_009831015.1 Picea engelmannii | reverse complement strand
CCAAATATGATTTGTAACTCTGTAATAGACCTGGTGTATATGATCACATACCTGCAAACCTTCCTTAACTTTAACAACAAGAGACTAACATTTTCATCAAACTTTACTTTAGTCTCACATGACTAGTTTTGGATTAGTCAACAACCCTAACTTGAAATAGTCATAACTATGTACCTGTAATGAATAAAGATTTGAAAATAGTACACAATGTTCTTCAATGTTTTTTATGCAATTCCTCCAGGTGTCACTACTTGGAACCTCTCAGAAAAAAGGAGTTATAGAAAAAATGGCATACCTTGTTGAATTCTGACTTATTCTAGAGAGAGAACTTGTAGAGCTTGCCTCGCATGGAATATTTGTTGTATGGATCTGAAAATTGTACATGGAATAATAAAGACTGTACTCTAACCAACACATTTGTTCTTATTGAATTCGAATATGTTATGAAGAAGTTATGATGTTTTTACCCGAAACACTTGTTTTAGACTAGTTTCAGGACTAGACACAAACCTTATTTTCCACGAAGTGTAACTCCAAAAATACAATGACCCACAAGATGAAATTAGTACCACAACTACTTGGATATGTTTCCTCAATGGCCTCCCAATTTCACGGTCTGAATCATTCTATACAAAACATTATTGCGAAAATGGTGAGATAACCTGTAAATAACATACCTTAGAAAGCATCATCAAAAGAATTTATCCTCCCTTGAATTTCGGTCTTCTTTACTTCACCTTCCCTCTGAAATTCGACTTAGATATCATTTGGTTACTTCAGTCACCTGTAGATATTCAATGTGCTCAAGTGTGATTAAAATGAGAGAGTCTTGCCTCTTATTTATACTTTCATGTAGCTTCCTCAAGGGGTTACCTTTTAACCATCTTAACCCAATTTCCTTATTTTAGGGCTAACCCACTTCTAACCACTTGTCAACTTAGTAATTTCTCCATTAAATTTATTATTTAAATAATTTATTTTGTTTCCACTTTGACTTATAGTACACTTATCACTTCAATTTATTATTTAAATTACCTTCTAACCATCTTAACCCACTTTCCTTATTTTAGGGCTAACCCACTTCTAACCACTTGTCCACTTGGTAATTTCTCCATTAACTTTATTATTTAAATAATCTTTTAGTATCCACTTTGACTTATATTACACTCATCACTTCACTTTATTATTTAAACACTTTCTTCTTTGCAACCACTTTGACTACTTTGACATTTTGGGGCTTCTAGATGACTCATGAGAGTTCTCCAACTTCACATGACCATAACTCTCTAACCGTGAGGAGTTATGTGACGTTCCACATACCACCATAAATGGTCTGACATGTAATATCCATCAAGAATAGTCTTACCTGCAAATATATCAAAACTAATACCATTGTACATCAAACAAACTTGGGTCCATTACCCAAACCTTTGTGCTACCTGAATTCGCTATCAAACTTTCTTCAAGGGTTGACATCAATGAAAACCAACCCAATTAATCAACAGATCCCACTCTTCTAATGGGGAGTGATGTGTCTATCGATTATGTTTTTAGCATTTCCATTTCAAGACCTTCAAAACAAGGGGGCATTCCGTTCACTTCGAGCACACCCCCTCCAAGTCCTAGGATGGTTTCCTTTGATTGGAATGACCTTGTTGAGCCTTGCCTTCCTTCTTCCTGCACCCTTTCAAATAAGGGTTGAAGTTAATTCAAAAAACATTTACGGATGTATTGTGGATGAAGGAGTCTCCACAAGTATTTTATCCTTCTCGTCTTGGCAAGCTTTGGGTTCTCCTGAGCTTGTGTCTACTTCGCATGAGTTGTTGGATTTTGACATATGTCCTAGTGAATATTTGGGGATTCTTTCTCAGTTGCCTATCTTGTTAGGTGGGAAGATTGTCCTTGTCAATGTTATAGACTACAAATTGTATACCGTGGGAAGACTTACACTGTGGTTTGTGTTTTCTTCCCTTTTGGGAGAGTTTCCAAGTTGACTATCGAAGAGACTCTTGGTCAGAGCCTAGCAGGGGGCTCTACCTAAACCAGTACCATGCATGACTAGTAAGGCTATGTGGTTCCTTGTACCATATTATACAATCTAGGTTTGTTGTTTTCTATTTTTGTATTCAGTATCACCTGTTATTTTCTGAAGTTTTTATCTATATTGGATTTATTAACTTCTGGATGAGTGTTATTGGCCTTATATGCAGGATCTTGGAGACATTTTTCTTTGACATTTGTTCATCGTATTGATCCGTTCTGACGGGTATTGACCTCAAAACTGGCATATAGGTTAGATTTTTCCCTACTTTCATTTTTGCATTATTCATTTCCTGGTTCATTTGGCCTTAGGATAAACCCCACTGAATTGTGACACTAACCTTTCTTGTTGATAAGTGTGTCGTACTTTATGTGGTAGAGCCTTCCTTCCATGGTCATCCTAGTTAGAGCCTTGTTTTCCATTTGGTGCCCATTTTGAAGTACTTCATAGGCACAAGAGCCCTGTTTAGTCCCGCCATGTGGGATTAATGCACTTGGAGTCTTATTGGAGGAACCCATATGAGGTTTGTAGAGCGGTGTCAACATTAAATATTTTGGTTGTAATCTTCCTTATATGTTATCAATAAAAGAGATCTTTCCTTTCCCAATTCATGCATCTATGTTCTTGTGAATAATTTTGAATGTTTATAGCTTATTTCATGAGAGTTAGTACATGTTTATGTTACTAATGATTGCATATATGTTGTTGTAGATTGCTTTCTGAGTTGTTTCAGGTTAGCTTTGGGAGGCGACCTGCAATCTGGGAGAAAATAGTAGACAAAGGGGATCTACTATGAACAAAAGAATACAAGGTGTCATTCTTCATCTTTTTCATGTTTCCCTTATTTAAAAGCAATCATTAGGGTTTGTGAGATTTGGAAAGAATAGGTTAGTTTCTGTCTTTTAAGGATTCATCGCTCTGCCTAGCCATTAGACCCTGACTAGGGGGGTTTTTCCCCAAAGCAACATGTAGACATTGTCCCTCCCATGCCCATACAATATCTTTCTCCTTAATCTTTCGGAGGGTGGTAGCGAATTGAGCACAAGCGGGAACCTTTGAATCAGATTGAAAGTGTGTCTAATTTTCCTTGATTAATGCCTGTAAATTCTCTTCCTCATGTCAATGAGAATTGTATTTAAAAGGGGTTCCAGGTATTATTTTATCCCTTTTTCGGGCTTGGGGAACTTAACTTATGAAAAAGGAACCATAGTTCTCCTTGGTATAAGTTTAAACCTTTTCTGGACCTTGGAGACTCAACTTACGAAAAAGGTGCACCTCGGGAGATACGTCTCGCCGGGAGAGTATTCCCAAGTATTGTTTTATCCGTTTTCGGGATTGGGGGTCTAAATGTACGGAAAATACCACTTTGGAGTCTTCTTTTAGTGTTTTTCAGACTCTCGAAAAGTGAAAAACCGTTGATCTTACCTTCTTTGGGTTCATAAAACTTTGCATTGAAGGAATCTCCTCATTCTTTGTGTTAGTTCGTAATCGCATTGCATTTCTCACTCTTGCATATTTGGCCTAATTCCATCTCCATATTGTTGTTAATGAACCTTTAGAGCATTCCTTAGGTGCATGCATTGCAACATGTTTGCCTTTATGATCTGACACCCTTACCCATGGAGGAATCCTATCGAGTGTCCTTATCCTGCACATGTCTCCTTGCCCTGAGCATCAATATGTTCCATGCACTTGGAACTAGTTTTCTTGCTCGCAACATTGGTTTCTCCTTTGTAACATAGCATTCTTTTATTCTTTTTCAACCTCATTAAATATATGAAAAAGGCAACAAAAAAAATCAAATATTCCAAAAAAAGAGGGGAGCGGGCTGCATTATATTTTTTATTACCAACAATCATGTTGCCCTTGGACAAAGCACATCCTTGAGTCTGTCACTCAACTTTGGGATTTAGCATGACCTTAAAAAGTTTTTATCGTTACATAGAGTTGTGTCCTCCTATGTTTGGTTACTTTTCCAAACACATGGAGAGTTTGTGATGGTTCATGTGTCACAAACTTATGTCAATAACATGTTGCCTGAGTCACTTTATATGTCGTGCTTTTGTCCAAGGGAAGTTTTACAGTCTGAGTCGACCATTCTATAGTCAGTCTCTTGACCTTCGCAAGTCGGCCATCCTAAAAGTCCTATCAAGTCCACATTCAACATCAATTAAGTTACGTGCCTGATGTTCGATATCCTCAAGTCTTTTCGCAAGATTTTATCGAAGACCTCAAGGTAGTGAGTCTTACACTCGTATTATACTCCTACCTGATTTTTGAAGATCTCAAGGTTATTTCTAGAGTTATGAAGCTATCATCTCCAACTACAGACATTGATACTTCTTGGAGATCAACTTGTATATGTTACTATACTCTTATATCTTCTAATGATTTTGAGACGTAGCTCCATTGTGTATTGTTTATGGCTACGATCCTTGTTGACATGGATCCACTATATATATTTCACGTGGTCGTGAATATTATATATATCTGACATGGATCTACGATGTACTTGATTGTCATCCATGCTTAGTTATTCCTAAGCATGGGTATGCCCACCTCAGAGAGAATGATATCATCACTGATGACACACTCACGCCTTGGAGAGAATGATATTATCACAGATGACACACTCACAAACACTTGTCTGGGCTCACTTTACTCAATGCTTTCCCTAAGATATTATAATGTATTTCAACCGTCGGTTACTCTTCTGACCTCACACATTAGGGGGCATATGTTATAGTCCAAAATTCCACCACTATGCATTTTTTATCATGTCCCATCCATATACACACTTGCAAATAACTTTTGATGGAGTTTCTTGTCAAAAGCTCTCATTTTTCAAGGTGTACGCGCATTGATCTACATGCATCCCGCTTACATACACTAGTTGATCCATATACAACCCGCATTTACTCTCAAAAGTTGCAAAAAATAAAAATTATGCGCTTCTCGGCGGGGTTTACGGGCTATGTTGGGTTTCACAACCATTTTTACCTCCTGTATCCCTTCTCAAAACCGAATAACCATCAAATTTCAATATAAACAGGGCCCTAGGGAGGTCATTTGAAATAAATTTTGAAGAGGCAAAGAATATCTGCCCAAATTTTCTCCTTCTTTCTCTCTGAGCTAATGCATCTAGTTTTAAGTATCCATCCTCAACAATCTCATTCTCTCATCCTCTTTATGCAATCCATCAAACCCCTTAGTTTTGCATGTTGATTATGAGGATTTGCAAGTGATTGTGGGATTAATGCACTTGGAGTCTTATTGGAGGAACCCAGGTGACATTCGTAGAGTGGTGTCAACATTAAAGATTCTAGTTGTAATCTTCCTTATATGTTATCAATAAAAGAGAGCTTTCCTTTCCCAATATATGCATCTATATTCTTGTGAATAATTTTGAATGTTTATAGCTTATTTCATGAGAATTATTACATGTTTATGTTAATAATGATTGCATATATGTTGTTGTAGATTGCTTTATGAGTTGTTTCAGGTCATCTTTGGGAGGAGACTTGCAATCTAGAAGCAAATAGCAGACACAGGGGATCTTCTACGAACGAAAGGATACAAGGTGTCATTCTTCATCTTTTTCATGTTTCCCTTATTTAAAAGCAATCATTAGGGTTTGTGAGATTTGGAAAGAATAGGTTAGTTTTTGTCTTTTAAGGAGTCATCGCTTTGCCTATCCATTAGACCCTGACTAGGGGGATTTTTCCCCAAAGCAATATGTAGACATTGTCCCTCCCATGCCCATTCAATAACTTTCTCCTTAATCTTTCGAAGGGTAGCAGCGAATTGAGCACAAACAGGAACCTCCGAATTGGGTTGAAAGTGTGTCCAATTTTCCTTGATTAATGCCTAGAAATTCTCTTCCTCATGTCAATGATAATTGTATTCAAAGGGGGATCCATGTTGCTTCACTCCTTTACCGATCTCCAACATAATGGGAAAGTGGTTCGAAATGCAAACTTTCCAAATCCACGACTGATTTAGTTCAACACTCTGAATGATCCCATGGTGAGCAAGAAAGCGATCCAACCTCTTATAAACTGCATTAGCCTCACTGCAATTGTTATTCCATGTAGGGATGATTCGAACCAGTTTAATGTCCACCTAACCTGGTTTTTCAAAGTGATATAGAAAAAAACTAGATAGTCGATCTTCTTGGGCAAGGGGCCCCCAAATTTCCTTCCGAATAGTTGTAAAGTTTAAATCCCCACCCATGATGAGATTTTCCACTTGGATACACTTTAGATTGAAGATATAGTTCCAGTATCGTTCCTTGCCCTCGTAAGGCCCATATAAATTTAGGATGGTTAAATCAAGTTCCAACTCTTTATCATGAACTACAATAAATATGAATGAATGAATTGCAGAACAATTTAAAAGTATGTGATTCTCCTTAAATAATGAAACAATAACCCTCAAGAAACCAAAAAATTCCCATCCCTTGAACATCTTCCTTAGTTTAGAGATGATGGGTCCACACCATCCCACAGTTTGTTGAATAAGTACAATATCCATACATTCCATCTCGATCATGTGTTTGAGGGAAATTTTTTTATCCCTCCCTCCCAGGCCACACACATTCAGAGACATAATTTTCATGGCGGAGGTGCCTTTTTCTTGTGTAAATTTATGGAATATTTTTGGCCCACCTTCACTGGACCCCAATCCTTTGGGAGGTTGAAACCTAGACCCCCAAGACCCGAGAGGATGACCGAGGATGAAGTAAGTATGGATCCCTTCCATTAGAGGTTATAGGGGAACCGAGTGGACATGAATTGGGTTAAACCCTAGATGTAACTAGGGGGATCAATATCCCTGGACAAATCCACAAAGAGGGACATCATGTTAACTAAAACGAAAGTAGTGAAAGACTCAGACACCAGAGAGAAAGGGTCTGAATTATGTGCGTGAAAGGTTGATCCATCCAACGATGAAACATGGAGAGTAGGGAGAGTAGGAATATTATGCTTACCCAATGTACCAAATGAAGGGGAGACATGTTTCCATAACGGTTCCATTCTTTCCCACTATAACGTTATGAAGTCTAGGTCATCAAACAATTCCTTCCGCGATAGTGAGTATGAGGCCTTCAATAAAATGTCCATGCATAAGGGGAAGGACGTGTCCCCCACTATAACCTCCTCACCCGAAGAGACGGTAGGGACAAAAACAGGTGGACACTTCACCATGGACCGTGAAGGGCCTTTCAGATGGATGGGGGGCGACTATGGAACACCTGTGACATTCAAAGTTTTGTGCACCTTGTCCCCCACTTCAGAAGAAGGGAGGTTAGCTAGAGAAACAACATCCATAGAAGCCTGGTTAACCACATTTGCACCACTCGATGCAAATTGGCCAGTCAAAAACCCATCCTTTTCCCCACTTGATCCAGATGGATGTCGGTGGCCTCCCACCTATTCCAACTGGTTCATTTTGGCAGTTTGTTTCCTAATTTTCGGATCCCTAACTTGCAGGGTCGTTTTGAGGCCCTAAACAATGTTTTAGGGCTCGCCACAGTCAATACGGCCTTTGATAGATAAAAGCAAAATGTGTATTCCTCGGATAGACCTTTCCAATGGGCTATCGTGCGCCTAAAACGGAGATCGTATGAAAAAGTTATGACCCAGGGAAGTCGATGTATTAACTTACCCAAACAAGGCCCACATGACTTTTGGCACTTCATCTCCTAGGGTTAGGTTTTTGGATGTCTAGGGTTTTTGACATTCCTGTTTATTGTAAAAAGGCCTTTAGAGCCTCACTGTAATCATCTTCTTGCGAATGAGCGCAACCGTCACATCTCTTCTCAGAGATAAGTCGCCACCATTCCAACAAGCTTGTTTTTCACTGCATTTTACTGTTTCAGCTTCTTTCCTTATTGAATAGAAAACTAGTTTTACTGTATCTTTGTTATTTCGTGTTAAGAATCTTTTAATAATTTGTATTCATTTTATTATGCTCATAAAACCCGTATCAGTGGTATCAGAGCGGTTTGCTCCTTGTCGTCTTAATGCATGTCCCCAACGAGGTTAGGGTACAAAGAATTGGGTCTCGAGCTTGTTTATCTTGAGGACAAAAGCTCTTGCACGCCCAAACGAACTCTCATGGCAGGGGAAAATAAAGATGACAGGACAAGATATCCTTTCAAAATGCTCCTTGAGGAAGCCCTCATGCAACAAAGGAAAGAGATGATGGATAGTTTTGCACAAATCCTTCGTCGGATACCAACAAGCGATCCATCTTCCTTGAGTGGAGGTGCCTCCCCCTCTAACGTACAAATCAACTTTGATATTCCTATATTTGAAGGTCAGATAGACGCATGTGTTGTAGACAAGTGGTTGAGTCTACTAGAAGGGTATTTTTTTGTCCATAACATTTCAAATAGAGAAAAAATTAGTTTTGCGCTCCTCAAAGTCGTTCCCCATGTCAAAGATTGGTGGGAAAAATTCTGTAAGAAAAAGGAAACAGAGGAACCCTCATTATTTACAATCGCAACCACTTGGGAATCCTTTAGGGATGTTATTAAGGAACAATACTACCCTGTCGAAAGTTATGACGACTTGTATACCAATTGGACCACACTGTGGCAAGAAAGAGACCAAGTAGTCCCAAATTTCACAAATATCTTCCATACCCTACGCAGCAAGCTGGGTATCAAAGATTCAGAATGACATCTGGTGCTCAAGTATCACGGTGCTTTACATAGATACATATAGACCGAAATGGAATTTCTAGACATCTCGTCCTTGGGCGCAGCCTATCGATATGCCGTCAAAATCGAGCAGAAGCTCAAACAAAAGATGCAACAATTTGGGCCTGGGAACCCCTCGCAGCAAAAACCAGGAAAGGGCGGCCCCAACCTATAGAACAAAGGACAAAGCAAAGATGGAAAGTATCAGGACAACTAGTACAAGCCGCAAGCAAAGAAAGACACCGGAAATACAAAGAAGGATACCAGGAAGTGGTGCGACTTCCATAAGAGCCCTTGGCATAACACTGTTGATTGTCGCTCAAAGTAGTAGTTGGTGGTCGAAGTGAAAGACTCTGAATCTGATGCGAGTTCTAACTCTGAGTTAGAACCAGAAAGGGGAAGATGGATCATTGATGTGGAACCCAGTGCCATTGTTGCTACCACCAAGCTCCAACCTAGTGAACCAAATGAGCCAGAAGAAGGCAAGCGCCTTTTCCATTCACAAATGTGGGTAACAGGCAACCTGTTGCACTTCATCGTTGATAGTGGTAGCCAGAAGAACCTCATCTCAGTAGAGGTCATGAAGCGGTTGGCCCTACTGACAACACCACACCTGCAACCCTACACCATTGGATGGCTCCGCCAAGGAAGCGATCTCCGCGTTAGCCAACAGTGTCGACTGTCGTACAACATCAAGCCCTTCAAAGACGAGGTATTGTGTGATGTTGCTCCTCTCGAAGTTTGTAATGTTCTTTTGGGCCAACCTTATTTATGGAAATGTTAGGTTGTATATGATTCTAGGCCTCGTAGTGTTATTATTACTTTGAACAGGAAATTGTACAGGATACCCGAGACAAGCCCTCCTAGTGCTATTTCCTTGATCTCTGCCAAGCAATGCAGGAAGGTCATCTCTCAGACCGGGAAATTTTTCTTCTTCATGATTCGATCTTAGAGTAAGTGAAATATCACAGCCACATCCAGGGCCTCCACGACCGATCTCTCCACACAACAATAGTAACTGGATAAGGTCGTGGAAGAATACTCAGATATCTTCTCCTCTCCTATCAAGGTACCTCTGCACTACCAGGTCAAGCATCCCATCGATATGACCCCAAGCACACTGCTACCCTATGGGTCGGTCTACTGCCGCTCTCTGTTAGAAAATGAGGATATCAAGAGGCAGATCGTAGAACTGCTCCACAAAGGAGACATCCATCCCAACTCATCGCCTTGTGGGAGCCCAATCGTACTAGTGCAGAAGAAAGACGGGACATGGCGACTCTCCATTGATTACTGGGCCCTGAATAAAATCACAGTCTGGAACCAGTACTCGATTCCCTAAATCAATGACCTCCTTGATAAGCTCACGGGGACCAAATACTTTAGTAATATTGATCTGAAGTCTGGCTACCACCAGGTCCCAATAGAACAAACAAATGTATGGAAGACCGCCTTAGAGTCAAAACAAGGTCTTTTTGAATGGTTGGTCATGCCCTTTGGTTTGACAAATGCTCCAACAACTTTTATGAGGATGATGGATGATATCTTGCGACCTTTCACCAATACTTTTGTAGTGGTGTATCTGGATGACATCCTCATCTACAACAATACTTGGGCAAAACACTTGCAACACATTCAACAGGTTCTACACACCCTGCGGCAACACAAATTATATGCAAACTTGGAAAAATGCTCCTTCGACATGGACATGGTACATTACTTAGGCTACATTATTGACCAACATGGTGTGCATGTGGATCTAAGTCATCTGTGACTGGTCAGCCCCAACAAAACTCACCGAGCTTCGGAGCTTCTTGGGCTTTGCCAATTTCTATCACAGGTTCATGTTGGGATTCTCTCATATCGCATGGGCCCTCAGCCAAGTAACCAAAGGTGGTGGTAAGACAAAATCTGTGTGGGGCCTGTGACAAAAACAAGCCTTCAATGAATTCAAGTAGTGTTTATGCTCATCCCCAATACTTTCATTACCGGACCTGCACCATCTCTTTGAGATCGAGACAGATGCTTCAGACTATGTTGTGGGCGTCGTTCTCACTCAACACAGCCATCCCATGGCGTATCATAGTGAGACACTATCAGATGTTGTCCATAAGTACCCTACTTATGACAAAGAAATGTACTCCATTGTGCAAGCCTGCCACAAGTGGAGACATTTACATTCTGGGGAAGGAGACAGTCATCCACACTGATCACAAGCCACTACAGTTCATGTAGACCAAAGGAAAATTGCAGAATGACCGCCATAAGAAGTGGTCCACATACTTACAATAGTTCCACCTCAACATCAAGTATAAAACAAGAATTACCAACCAAGTTGTTGATTGCCTCAGTCAACCTCCAGTCGTGGCACTCACCACGGTGCAAAACTCTTGTGGCCATGAGACCTCCGGATGGCCCCACCTCTATGAGACAGACCCTGACTTCTCCACCACCTACCAAATGTTGGGAGAAAACTCAGTGGTCGCTAATTTCCATCTTCAGGACGAGTTGTTGTGTTTTCTGGGCCATCTCTGCGTTCCATCTAGCGAGCACGCAAAGCTGATTTGGGAAGCTCACTACAGTCAGGTGGAAGGACACTTTGGGGTTGAAAAGACAGTGGCAGTGCTGTAGAAACATTTCTACTGGATGAAACTTCGACATGATGTCGACAAGTATATCAGGTCCTGCGCCACCTGCAATATTGCCAAACTGACCACTAAGAAACAAGGCTTGTACACCCCTCTGCCTACTCCTGACTAGCTGTGGGAATCCATATCAATGGACTACATGTCGGGCCTCCCATCCACCAAGAGGGGCAATGAGTGTGTTTTTGTGGTTGTTGATCGCTTTTCCAAGATGGCGATTATGGTCGCCTACAAGAAGAACATCACCATAGAGGCCACTGCCAAGATCTTCTTTGAATGGGTCTGGGTACACTTTGGGATCCCATAAACCATTGTCTCAGATCAGGACAGTCAGTTCCTCAGCACATTCTGGTCAAGCCTCTGGTCACTTTTGGATACCAAGCTCACTAAATCCACTGCCTTCCACCCTCAGACAGATGGCCAAATTGAGGTCGTCAATCGGATGATCGTACATATCCTGCGCATGTACAATTATAAGCACCCCCGCACATGGGATGAGAGTATTACCTATGTCCAACACAGCTACAACTGAGCCCTGCATAGCTCAACTGACCACAACCTCTTTCAGCTGGGGTTGGGATTCCAACCATTGGGCCGCATGGATGTTGCACTACCCTTGGTGACCACCTCGACCGAAACGTCCCCTGATCCACCAGAAGTTGACAAAGCCACCCAGTTTATTGAGAAGATCCAGTACATCCGCCAACAGGTTCATAATATTTTACAGAAGTCCAATGCCAAGCACAAGCAACGCCATGATCAACATTGGGTGCCACATAAGTTTTAGATGGGCGACAAAGTTTGGTTGCACTTACAAAAAGAACGTCTTACAAGGCCCCATCGGAAGCTTCTCCCACTCCGGTATGGGCCATACACCATCACCAAGGTCTTGGGTGATAATGCTTTTGTGCTCAACATTCCCCCTTCCTTGGGCTGCACCCAATCTTCAATGTGGCTCTCCTTCGACCATATTTCCAACCATTATTGGACACCTCAGAGATAACAAAGCAGTTGACACCAACAAAGCTCAACCCTGACTGCATGCAACATGCATCCATTTATCATATTATGGACACACAGATCAAGGGAACTCGACAAGAAAGGATCCAACTTTATGAAGTTGTCAAAGCAGGGCAACTCTTGCACCAAGGCAAATGGCTCACCCGGGGCCAAATTCAACGGAAATTTCCTCATCTAACGGGGGAACTCAATGCAATGGAGACCATTTCTTTCTAAGGGGGGAGGATTCATACAGATGGATGTCGGTGGCCTCCCACCTATTCCAACTGGTTCATTTTCACAATTTTCCAGGTTTTTCCCTAGTTTTTGGGTCCCTGGATTATGGGGCCATTTTGATGCCCTAAACAACGTTTTTAGGGCTTGCCACACTCAAAATGGCAGCAAACCGTGTAGTCCTCAGGTAGACATTCTTCTTTATTGTAAAAAGGCCATCAGAGCCTCATTGTAATCATCTTCTTGCGAATGAGCGCATATGTTACATCTCTCCTCAAAGATAAGACGCCACCATGCCAACAAGCTTGTTTTCCGCTGCATTTTACAGTTTCAGCTTATTTCCTTATTGAATAGAAAACCAGTTTTATTATATCTCTGTTATTCTATGTTAAGCATATTTTAATAATCTGTATTCATTTCATTATGCTCATAAAATATGGATCAGTGGTACCATAGCGGTCTACTCTTTGTCGTCTTAATGCATGTCCCCAACGAGGTCAAGGTACAAAGAATTGGGTCTCGAGATTCTTTCTCTTGAGGACAAAAGCTCTTGCATGCCCAAACGACCTCTCATGGCAGGAGAAAATAAAGATGATGGGACAAGAGATCCTTTCAAAATGTTGCTTGAGGAAGCCCTCACGCAACAGAGGAACGAGATGATGGATAGTTTCGTGCAAATCATTCAGTGGCTACCAACAGGCGACGCATCTTCCTTGAGCGGAGGCGCTGCCCCCTTTAAGGTACAAATCAATTTCGATATTCCTATATTTGAAGGTCAGATAGACGCAGATGCTGTAGAAAAGTGGTTGAATCTACTAGAAGGGTATTTTTTTGTCCATAACTTTTCAAATAGAGAAAAAAAATACTTTTGCGCTCCTCAAAGTCGTTCCCCATGTCAAAGATTGGTGGGAAACTTTATGTGAAAAAAGGAAACAGAGGAACCCTCATTATTTACAGTCCTGACCACCTGGGAATCCTTCAACGATGCTATTAAGGAACAATACTACCCTGTCAGAAGTTTTGACGACTTGTATACCAAATGGACCACACTGTGGCAAGAAAGAGACCAAGCGATGTCAGATTTCACAAATATCTTCCATACCCTGCGCACCAGGCTGGGTATTAAAGATTCAAAACAACATCTAGTGCTCAAGTATCCTGGTACTCTGCATAGATACATCCAAACTGAAATGGCATTTATGTACATCTCATCCTTGGGCGTGGCTTATCAATATGTCGTCAAAATCTAGCAGAAGCTCAAACAAAAGATGCGACAATTTGGGACTGGGAACCACTCACAGCAAAAACCAGGAAAGGGCAGCCCCAACCTATAAAATAAAGGACAAAGCAAAGATGGACATTATAAGGACAACCAGTCGAATCTGCGAGCAAAGAAGGACATTGAAAAGACAAAGAAGGATACCCGGAAGTGGTGCGACATCCATAAGAGATGTTGGCATAACACTATTGATTGGCACTCAAAGGAGTCGCTGGTGGCCGATGTGAAAGCCTATGAATCTGATGCGGGTTCTAACTTTGAGTTAGAACTAGAAAGGGGAAGACAGATCATTGTCGCAAAACCCAATGCCACCGTTGCTACCACCAAGCTCCAGCCTGGTGAGCTAGATGAGCCAGAAGAAGGCGAGTGTCGTTTCCATCCACAGATGTGGGTAAAAGGCACCCCACTACACTTCATCATTGATAGTGGTAGCCAAAAGAACCTCATCTCAACATAGGTCATCAAGCAGTTGGCACTGCCGACAACGCCGCACTCGCAACCCTACACCATTTGATGGCTCCGCCAAGGAAGCAATCTTCGCGTCAACCAATAGTGTCGACTGTCGTACGACATCAAGCCCTTCAAAGACGAGGTATTGTGTGATGTTTCTCTTCTCGAAGTTTGTAATGTTCTTTTGGGCCAACCTTATTTATGGAAACGCCATGTTGTATATGAGTTTAGGCCTCGTGGTGTTATTATTAGTTTGAATAGGAAATTGCACAAGATACCTGAGGCAGTCCCTCCTAGTGTTATTTCCTTGATCTCTGCCAAGCAATGCAGGAAGGTCATCTCTTAGACCAGGAAAATTGTCTTCTTCGTGATTCACTCTCAGAGTAAGCAAAAGATCGCAACCACATCTAGGGCCTCCATGGGCGATCTCTCCACAAAAAATAAGTAAGTGGATAAGGACATGGAAGAATACTCAGATATATTCTCCTCTCCTACCAGGGTACCTCTGCACTACTAGGTCAAGCATCCCATCGATCTAACCCCAGTCACATCGCTACCCAATGGGTCGGTCTATCGTCGCTCTCTGTTAGAAAATGAGGAGATCAAGACACAGATCCAAGAACTGCTACACAAGGGGCACATCCGTGCCAACTCATCGCTTTGTGGGAGCCCAATCGTACTAGTGCAGAAGAAAGACGGGAGCTGGTGACTCTCCATTGATTACCGAGCCCTGAATAAAATCACAGTTCGGAACCAGTACCCAATTCCCTGAATCGACAACCTCCTTAATCAGCTCACGTGGGCCAAATACTTCAGTAAGATTGATCTAAAGTTTGGCTACCACCAGGTCCCAATAGAATAGACAGATGTATGGAAGACCGCCTTCAAGTCAAAAGAAGCTCTTTTTGAATGGTTGGTCATGCCCTTTGGTTTGTCAAATGCTTCAACAAATTTTATGAGGATGATGGACGATATCCTCTGAACTTTCACCAATACTTTTGTAGTGGTGTATTTGGATGACATCCTCATCTACAACAAAACCTGGGTGGAACACTTGCAGCATATCCAACAGGTTTTGAACAACCTGTGACAACACAAATTATATGCAAACTTGGAAAAAAGCTCCTTCGGCATGGACAAGGTCCATTACTTAGTCTACATCATTGATTAGCATGGTGTGCATGTGGATCCAGCCAAGCTCTAGGTCATCCGTGACTAGCTAGCCCCAACCACACTCACTGAGCTTAAGAGCTTCTTAGGCCTTGCCAATTTCTATCGCAGGTTCGTGTTGGGATTCTCTCATATCGCATGGGCCCTCAGCCAAGTAACCAGGGATGGCGGTAAGGAAAAAATTGTGTGGGGCAATTCCCAACAACAAGCCTTCGATGACCTGAAGTAGCATTTTTGCTCATCCCCAGTACTTTCATTACCGGACCTGCACCATCCCTTTGAGATCGAGACAGATGCTTCAGACTATGTTGTAGGCATTGTTCTCACTCAACACGACCACTCTGTAGCATATCATAGTGAGACACTATTAGATGTTGTCCGTAAGTACCCTACTTACGACAAAGAAATGCAATCCATTATGCAAGCCGACCCCGGTGGAGACATTACATTCTAGGGAAGGAGACAATCATCCACACTTATCACAAGCCACTAAAGTTCATGCAAACCCAAGGCAAATTGCATAATGAATGCCATCAGAATTGGTCCACATACTTACAACAGTTCCACCTCAACATAAAGTATAAAATATGAAGTACCAAATGAGTTGTTGATTGCCTCAACTGACCTCTAGTCGTGGCACTCACCACAGTGCTAGACTCTTCCAGCCATGAGACCTTTGGATGGCCCCACCTCTATGACATAGACCTTGACTTCTCCACCAGCTACCAAATGTTGGGATCAAACTCAATGGTCACTAATTTCCATCTTCAGGATGGGTTGTTATGCCATCTAGGCCATCTTTGCATTCCATCAAGTGAGAAAGTGAAGCTGATTTGGGAAGCTCACTACAGTCGGGTGGCAAGACACTTTGGCGTCGAAAAAACTGTGGCAGTGCTGCAGAAACATTTCTACTGGTCGAAACTTCGACATGATGTCGACAAGTATATCAGGTCCTGCACCGCCTGCGTTATTGCCAAACCGACCATTAAGAAACATGGCCTGTACACCCCTTTGTCTACTCCTGACAAGCCGTGGCAATCCATTTCAACGGACTACATGTTGGGCCTCTCGTTCACCAAGAGGGGCAATGACTGTGTTTTTGTGGTTGTTGATCACTTTTCCAAGATGGCGATTTTGGCCGCCTACAAGAAGAACATCACCGCAAAGGCCACTACCAAGATCTTCTTTGAATGCGTCTAGGTACACTTTGGGATCCCACAAACCATTATCTCAGATCGGGATAGTCGGTTCCTCAACACATTCTGGTCGAGCCTCTGGTCACTGATGGATACCAAGCTCACCAAATCCATTGCCTTCCAGACATATAACCAAATTGAGGTCGACAATCAGATGATCGTACATATCTTGCGCATGTACAATTCCAAGCATCCCCGCACATGGGATAAGAGTCTTCCCTATGTCCAGCACAACTACAACCGAGCCCTGCATAGCTCAACTGGCCACAACCCCTTTCAGGTAGGGTTGGGATTCCAACCATTGGGACCCATGGATGTTGCGCTACCCCTGGCGACCACCTTGGCCGACTCATCCCCTGATCCACCAGAAGTTGACACAACCACCCGATTCATTGAGCGGATCCAACACATATGCCAACAAGTTCAGGATATTTTATAGAAGTCCAATGCCAAGTAAAAGCAGTGCCATGATAAACACCGGGTGCCACATAAGTTTCAGGTGGGCGAAAAAGTTTGGTTGCATTTGCAGAAAGAACATCTTACAGGGCCCCATCAGAAGCTTTACCCACTACGGTATGGGTCATACATGATCACCAAGGCTGTGGGCGACAATGCTTTTGTGCTCAACATTACCCCTTTCCTTGGCCTGCACCTGGTCTTCAACGTGGCTCTTCTTCGACCATATTTCCCACCATTATTGGACACCTCAGAGATAACAGAGCAGTTGACACCAACAGAGATCAACCCTGAATGCATGCAACATGCATCCAGTGATCAGATTATGGACACATAGATCAAGGGCACTCGACAATAAAGGATCCAACTTTATCGAGTTGTCAAAGTAGGGCAGCTGTTGTACCAAGGCAAGTGGTTGTGCCAGGGCCAAATTCAACAGAAATTTCCTCATCTGATGGGGGAACTCAATGCAATGGAGACTATTTCTTTTTAGTGGGGGAGGATTGATCCATATGGATGTTGGTGGCCTCCCACCTATTCCAACTGGTTCATTTTGGCAGTTTTCCAGTCTGGCAGTTTGTTTTCTAGTTTTCAGGTCCTTGACTTGCGGGGCTGTTTTTAGAGCTCAGCTCAATGGAAACAACAACAAAATGTGTAGTCCTCGTATAAACCATTCCAACTGGCCATCGTGCACCCAAAACAGAGATTGTATGCAAAAGTTACGACCCCTGGAAGTTGATGTACTAACTTACCCAAACGGGGCCCACATGACTTTTGGCGCTTCAACTCCTAGGGTTAGGTTTTTGGATGTCTAGGGTTTTTGACATTCCTGTTTATTGTAAGAAGGCCTTCAGAGGCTCATTGTAATCATCATTTTGCGAATGAGTGTAGCCATCACATCTCTTCTCAGAGATAAGTCGCCACCATTCCAACAAGCTTGTTTTCCGCTGCATTTTACAGTTTCGGTTTATTTCCTTATTGAAAGTAAAACTAGTTTTACTGTATCTTTGTTATTCTGTGTTAAGCATATTTTAATAATATGTATTCATTTCGTTATGCTCATAAAATATGGATCAGTGGTATTAGGGCGGTCTTCTCCTTGTCGTCTTAATGCATGTCCCCAACAAGGTTAGGGTACAAAGAATTGGGTCTCGAGCTTATTTCACTTGAGGGCAAAAGCTCTCGCACGACCAAACGACCTCTCATGGCAGGAGATAAGAAAGATGATAGAACAAGAGATCCTTTCAAAATGTTGCTTGAGGAAGCCCTCACGCAACAGAGGAACGAGATGATGGCTAATTTCGCGCAAATCCTTCGACGGCTACCAATAGGTGACGCATCTTCCTCGAGTGGAGGTATCGCCCCCTCTAAGGTACAAATCAACTTTGATATTCCTATATTTGAAGATCAGATAGACACAGATGCTATAGACAAGTGGTTTAATCTACTAGAAGGGTATTTTTATGTCCATAACTTTTATAGAGGCCAAAGTTAAAGCCTTTGAATCCGATGTGGGTTCTGATTCTGAGTCAGAACCAAAAAGGGGAAGACAGATCATTGACGCAGAACCTAGTGCTACCGTTGCTACCACCAAGCTCCCGCCTGGTGAACCAGATGAGTCAGAGAAAAGTTAATGCCTTTGCCATTTGCATATGTGGGTAAAAGGCACCCCGCTGCACTTCATCGTTGATAGCGGTAGCCAGAAGAACCTCATCTCAACAGAGGTCGTCAAGTGGTTGGCCCTACTGACAATGCCGCACCTGCAACCCTACACCATTGGATGGTTCCACGAAGGAAGCGATCTCTGTGTCAGCCAACGGTGTCGACTGTCATACAACATCAAGCCCTTGAAAGATGAGGTATTGTGTTATGTTTCTCCTCTCGAAGTTTGTAATGTTCTTTTGGGCCAACCTTATTTATGGAAACATCATGTTGTATATGAGTCTAGGCCTTGTAGTGTTATTATTACTTTGAACATGAAATTGTACATGATACCCGAGGCAGTCCCTCCTAGTGCTATTTCCTTGATCTCTGCGAAGCAATGCAGGAAGGTCATCTCTCATACCAGGAAATTTGTCTTCTTCGTGATTCGCTCTCAGAGTAAGCGAAAGATTGCAGCCACATCCAAGGCCTTCAAGGTTGATCTCTCCACACAATAAAATCAAGTGCATAAGGTCGTGGAAGAATACTCAGATATCTTCTCCTCTCATACCGGGATACCTCTACACTGTCAGGTCAAGCATCCCATCGATCTAACCCCAGGCGCACCGTTACCAAATGGGTCGGTCTATCACCGCTCTTTGTTAGAAAATGAGGAGATCAAGACACAGATCCAAGAAATGCTATGCAAGGGGCACATCCATCCCAGCTCATCGCTTTGTGGGATCCCAATCGTACTGGTGTAGAAGAAAGATGGGACCTAGCGACTCTCCATTGATTACCGGGCTCTGAATAAATTCACAGTCTGGAACCAGTACCCAATTCCCTGAATCAACGACCTCCTTGATCAGCTCATGGGGGGAAAATACTTCAGTAAGATTGATCTGAAGTTCGACTACCACCAGGTCCCAATAGAACAAACAAATGTATGGAAGACTGCCTTCAAGTCAAAAGAAGGTCTTTTTGAATGGTTGGTCATGCCCTTTGGTTTGTCAAATGCTTCAACAACTTTTATGAGGATGATGGACAATATCCTCCGACCTTTCATCAATAATTTTGTCCTAGTGTATCTAGATGACATCCTCATCTACTACAAGACTTGGGAGAAACACTTGGAGCATATTCAACAGGTTCTGAACACCCCGCGATAGCACAAATTATATGCAAACTTGGAAAAATGCTCCTTCGGCATGGACAAGGTCCATTACTTACGCTACATCGTTGATCAACATGGTGTGCATTTGGATCCAGCCAAGATCCAGGTCATCCATGACTAGCCAGCCCCAACCACACTCACTGAGCTTCAGAGCTTATTGGGCCTCACTAATTTCTATCGTAGGTTCATGTTGGGATTCTCTCATATTGCATGGGGCCTCAACCAAGTAACCATGGGTGGCGATAAGGCAAAATTTGTGTGGGGTTCGTCCCAACAACAAGCCTTCGATGACTTGAAGTAGCGTTTGTGATCATCCCCAGTACTTTCATTACCGGACCTGCAACATCCCTTTGAGATCGAGACAGATGCTTCAGACTATGCCGTGGGCATCGTTCTCACTCACCACAACCACCCCGTGGCATATCATAGTGAGACACTATTAGATGTTGTCCGTAATTACGCTACTTACGACAAAGAAATGTACTCCATTGTGAAAGCCTGCTGCCAATGGAGAAATTACATTATGGGGAAGGAGACAATCATCCACACTGATCACAAGCCACTACAGTTCATGCAGACCCAAGGCAAATTGTAGAATGACCGCCATCAGAATTGGTCCACATACTTATAACAGTTCCACCTCAACATCAAGTATAAAACAGGAAGTACCAACAGAGTTGTTGATTGCCTCAGCTATCCTCTAGTCGCAACACTCACCACGGTGCTAGACTCTTGAGGCCATGAGACCTTCGTATGGCCCCACCTCTATGAGACAGACCCTGACTTCTCCACCACCTACCAAATGTTGGGAGCAAACTCAATGGTCTCTAATTTCCATCTTTAGGATGAGCTGTTGTGCCTTCTGGGCCATCTCCGCGTTCCATCAAGTGAGCGCGTGAAGTTGATTTGGGAAGCTCACTACAGTCAAGTGGCAGGACATTTTGGTGTCGAAAAGATAGTGGCAGTGCTACAGAAACATTTCTACTGGCCAAAACTTCGCTAGGATGTCGGCAAGTATATCAGGTCCTGCATCGCCTGCGTTATTGCCAAACTGACAACTAAGAAACATGCCCTGCACACCCCTCTGCCTACTCCTAACAAGCCGTGGGAATCCATATCAATGGTCTACATGTCGGGCCTCCCGTCCACCAAGAGGGGCAATGACTGTGTTTTTGTGGTTGATCGCTTTTCCAAGATGGTGATTATGGCCACTTGCGAGAAGAACATCACCGCAGAGGCCACTGCCAAGCTCTTCTTTGAACACGTCTGGGTACACTTTGGGATCCCACAAACCATTGTCTCAAATCAAGACAATCGGTTGCTCAACACATTCTAGTCGAGCCTCTAGTCACTGCTGGATACCAAGCTCACCAAATCCACTGCCTTCCACCCTCAAACAAATGGCCAAACTAAGGTTGTCAATTGAATGATCATACATATCCTGCACATGTACAATTCCAAGCACCCCCGCACATGGGATGAGAGTCTTCCCTATGTCCAACACAACTACAACTGAGCCCTGTAGAGCTCAACTAACCACAACCTCTTTCAGGTGCAGTTGGGATTCCAAACATTGGGCCCCATGGATGTTGCACTACCCCTGGAGACCACCTCGAGCGAATCGTCCCCTGATCCACCAGAAGTTGACAAAGCCACCCAGTTCATTGAGTGGATCCAACACATCCGCCAACAGGTTTAGGATATTTTACAGAAGTCCAATGCCAAGTATAAGCAGCGCCATGATCAACACTGGGTGCCACATAAGTTTCAGGTCCCTGACTTGCGGGGCCGTTTTGAGGCCCTAAACAACGTTTTAGGGCTCACCACAGTCAGTACAACTTTTGATAGATAGAAGGAAAATGTGTAGCCCTTGGATAGACCTTTCAAATGGGCTATCGTGCACCTAAAACGGAGATCATATGCAAAAGTTACGACCCCGAGAAGTTGATGTGCTAACTTACCCAAATGGGGCCCACATGACTTTTGGCACTTCATCTCCTAGGGTTAGGTTTTTGGATGTCTAGGATTTTGGACATTCCTGTTTATTGTAAAAAGGCCTTCAAATCCTCATTGTAATCATCTTCTTGCGAATGAGCCCAGCTGTCACATCTCTTCTCAGAGACAAGCCGCCACCATTCCAGCAAGCTTGTTTTCCACTGCATTTTACAGTTTCAACTTATTTCCTTATTGAATAGAAAACCATTATTACTATATCTCCGTTATTCTGTGTTAAGCATCTTTTAATAATCTGTATTCATTTCATTATGCTCATAAAATCCAGATCACCACTAAATCTTTTGAAAAAAGGCATGTTGCAATCTGTCAAAATACGACCAACCCTGTGACATTGTGCACACCAAAATGGCACATTCACATAATCAAGGGTCTGGATATAAGACTTGTCTCCATTAATAATATTAAGAGATTAAAATAACCCCTGTCTCGCATCAAAGTCCACCAAGATGCGAGACATCGAGTGGAAGTTGTTTTCCTTGTAGCCATCATCGACTTCTATGAAAGTACTAATGGAATCCCTAATGGCTTTGATTCTTGCATCCATCCAAAGCTCCAAGGGGAGATTGGGGAGTTTCACCCATGTTAGATTGTTGGAGACAACCTCTACCCTTGCATTAAATATAGAGTGCCAGGGTTTTAGCCTGAGAATACTATGCTTTAGATACCAACACACTGCAAGAACTCTCCTAACATCCTCCTCATTTTTAAAGATAAAACCTATCCACCCTTGGGACAAAATATGAGTGATAGGGCCATAATCAAGAAATGACACCCACACCTCCCTTATCCACTAGTTCAGGTTAGTTATATTTATATGACATCTACAAAAGTCCCCGACAATGGTCCGACCAACCAGATCAATGAATTGTTCTATTTGCAGATCCTCCCTCACAACAAGGGATACATTGTTGCCCTTGGATTTCACTACTTTCTTTCCTATGTGTCTGGAGCCTTAGACATTCTTTAGATTTTGGCTGAGACCCCTATGTTTTCCAAATCCCAATCGAGATCCAATAAACCTTAGGTTTTTCGGAGAATGGGGGGAAGAGGCCAGTGGAAGAGCGATGAAGGGGGAGTAATGTGCACTAGAATCAACACAAGGGGGAGTAATATAGATGCCCCTCATGTTGACTTGATCGACCTGTGTCGAAGTTCGAAGATAGGAGGTAACCCCTACATTGTTTAGGCCATAGTCTTTCAACTGTCGACAAGAACCTTTAAGGATGTCATAGTTGTCAGGACCCATAAACCTAACAAAGGCACGATCTACCAAGTGTAGAAAAGGAGGGCTCGATCCCTCAAAAGAATTCTCAGTACCAGTCGATGGATCCAACCTCTCCTCACTCACACGAGAGGAGACAAAAATCATATCTTTCGAGAGAGTATCCTATGAGTAATTGACATGTTGTATTTTTCCATCCTTGAAAGGTTGTCCATGAAATGGCACCATTTTTCAAACCGATGTCATTGTTTTGGGACCACAAACTCAACGACAAGATGCATATACGCAAAACCCTAGTTACATTTGCTCTATCTATCTTTCAAGAATAGTATATTGAATAGTTTGAATTATATATATGAGAGAATATGATTGTCCATTGGGTCTAGCTTGAGTGGTTGGGAGGAATGATTGTTATCCTCCCCACCTAGGTTCAATTCTAACAAGTGGCATGTTGAGCTCTTAACGAGTATATTGCCTTGAGCCCTATGTTGACAAAGCCTCGAGCTTCTGACAAATCCAGTTTACCTTGAGTACCATCCTCAAAATGAAGAAAAATACTTAATAAGTTTCTTGGAGATATGTATTCCACAGTAACAAAAAAAATATGAGAGAAGATGATGAAAGATTAGATTAAACAAACCAATGAAAGTCATATAAAAAACTTCTTATATGTTTTTATAGCTTTAGTATATAATTTTTGAATTTTGAGATAAAGAGGAGATTTTATTGTTAAGACATATAGTACCATGCAATAATTATATAAAGCTTTTTGGACTATGTTGATGTCGCAATGTTAAAAAGTTACAGTTTTGATATTATAAAGAGGGCCAAAAACCACAAAAAAGTTGATCACATTTGTTCTTATTTTTTCTACGAAGAAAAATAATTTTATTAATATTTACAAATGATCAAAGTATGTAAATGAAATTAAAGAGTATAATAAACCACATTAGTGATACGTGGAAGTGCTAAGGCTACTTATAAATGATAAGTTACGGAGTTGTATCATAATGTGCTCACCATGTTGTTGTTGCTTGCCCACCTACCACTCATATAATACAATGTTAGGCAAGCTTTCATCATGTAAAAGTTTCATGATTTTTAATGAATTAAGGATTATAATTATATTGCAATTATTTGTTTAGAGGTAGAGAGAATTATAGAGATGTATTTTAAATTTATAATATAATTATATTTATTATAAGTAACAAGTTATTTATTTAAGAAAATTTAAGAAATAAGATGTTTAGTTACAAGTTTGTAAATCAAAGTTAGTGTACATTTATTTATATTTTAGTATATTTGAAAGTTAACCAATTATTTTAATTCTAAATATAATGAATAATTTATTCTATTTTTCAATTGAAAACTAAAAAGTTATATTGATATAAGCCAAACAATTTACGATCATTTTTCAATTGAAAACTAACAAAGTTACTGTACATTTATTTATATTTTAGTATATTTGAAAGTTAATCAATTATTTTAATTCTAAATATAATGAATAATTTATTCTATTTTTCAATTGAAAACTAAAAAGTTATATTGATATAAGCCAAACAATTTACTATCATTTTTCAATTGAAAACTAAAAAATTATATTGACCTAAGTCCTTCTCATTATTTCTTAATAATTTCATTAATTATTAAATAATAATTCTAAATATATAAGACCCCCGGATGGGGTGCCACGCGGAGCAGCGTGGGCACGTGGAGAAGCGTCAGGAGGGGCCATTAATGGTAGATAACCGCCCTCATATCCCTGCTAGTTATGAAGGGTATCACTTCAGTCGGCTTCCACCTTCCACCTTTTGACGGGGCCTCTCACTCGCGCGAACAAGCCGGTCAGCCAGAGCATTAAGCCCACAGCCTTAATGGCTACAACCACCATTTTTGCCCTTATCAACCTTCTCGGCAGCCTTGGGATGCATTCACAGCTCACAGAGCCGAGCAAGAATAGACGTGCAGGGGAAGTTCTGGCTTTCGTCTTCATTCTCATCATGCCACGAGCTAGAGGAAGACCCCGCAGAGGAGCATGGTGGTACGCGACCAACTCTCAGCGGAAAAGGCATAAACGATTCGAGCGAGCTCTGGTTCTTGCCAAGAAAAAGAGACCCAGGGAGGCCAAAGTAGCAGACTCGCCCCCCAGAACATATGTCGAGGAAATTCCTTCAATGGAACTCCCCCACGACTTCTCTGAAAGTCGCATGTTTACGGTTCCAGACAACTGGAACCCCCCTGCGTGTATTGGAGCAGAAGCACCAACTCCCCGCCTGCGAGAAGCACACGGTCCCAACGATGCTCCCACTGAGGAATTCGCCACCTGCCTGGTAGAGGAAGAGCTGTCGGAAGGCAACAATGAATTGAAGCCACAGAGAATGCAACAGGCACACCAGGAGACAAACGCTGAGCAAAAGTCGCCACCCCCGCCACCGCTTCTTCACCCGGAGCACGTGAACTTGATTTTTGAGGTCCGCAACATGGTGGATGACCAAATCTTCAGGGCTATCCGCGTTAACCAACGCCTGGATATGCTGTATGCAGCCTACTCCAGTGCCACCCCACGACGACAATGCCCCACCTGTGCTCAGCTCTATGCCATTCCTGTCAAAAGCGGCAAGGAGACAGATGACCGCGAGGACACCAGTTAATGGATTCTCCTGTTCAACATTGTTTCAAACTCTCTCTTTTTTGATGTTTATCAGAGTTGTAGCTCTTCTAGTTCATAGCCATGTTAGCGTTAGCATAGGCATTATCAAACTGCTGCTGAAACTGGTCACGCACCTTGGTTTCCTTCAGGCAGGGTGGCAAAACGATGTTTTGAACTTGCATGCTATTTTGGACAGGCCAGCTATCTCGGTTTCCTTCACAGGCGGGACAGCTGGCACCTCCATGTCATGGTGTAATTTTGAAGCATTCATATAATAGGATCTGTTTTTACTTAAAAAAAAACAAAAATTCTAAATATATAAGACTTTATTTATTGAATAATAATGTAATTATATAGAAAACGAGGAATCATTTTTCATTTTTTTAATTCCGTTTATAAAATAATTGGTTAGAACTAATGTAAGAATAATATCTTACTAGAGTAAAAAAAAAATGTTCTATTAAAGTAAAAAAAAACAAAAAAAAACATTAATTAAATTGAGATACATGAAAAGATATAAATAATGAAATTAATAAGAACATAACTATGGTTGTAATAGCAATTGAACTTATGAACATTAATATGGTTGTCATGATCCAGAAACCTAACAAAGGCACAATCTACCAAGTGTAGAAAAGGAGGGTTCGATCCCTCAAAAGAATTCTCAATACCAATCGATGGATCCAACCTCTCCTCACTCACACAAGGGGAGACAAAAATCATATCTTTCGAAAGAGTATCCTCTAAGTAATTAACATGTTGTATTTTTCCATCCTTGAAAGGTTGTCCATGAAATGACACCATTTGTCAAACCGATGTCATTCTTTTGGGACCACAAACTCAACTGCAAGATGCAATGCGCAAAACCCTAGTTCCATTTGCTCCATCCATCTTTCAAGGATAGTATATTGAATAGTTTGAATTATATATTTGAGAGAATATGATTGTCAATTGGGTCTAGCTCGAGTGGTTGGGAGGAATGATTGTTATCCTCCCCTCCTAGGTTCAATTCCAACAAGTGGCATGTTGAGCTCTTAACGAGTATATTGCCTTGAGCCCTATATTGACAAAGCCTTTATGATGGAAGATTAGATTAAACAAACCAATGAAAGTCTTATGAGAAAAGATGATGGAAGATTAGATTAAACCACAAAAATGTTCTTATTTTTTTTAGGAAGAAAAATAATTTTATGAATATTTGCAAATGATCAAATTAGGTAAATGAGATTAAAGAGTATAATAAATCATATTAGTGATACGTGGAAGTGCTAAGGCTACTTATACAGAGTGAGTGGGCCTAATGGTTAAGAACATGTGTTTTCTCTTAAGAGGTCACAGGTTCAAATCTAGAGGGGGGTAGGGTATGTATACCTTAATCGCCATAACCTTAAAAATAGATTATATAGATGTATTTTAAATTTATAATATTATTATATTTATTTTAAGTAACAAGCTATTTATCTAAGAAATAAGATGTTTAGTTACATGTTTGTAAATCAAAGTTATTGTATATTTATTTATATTTTTAGTATATTTGAAAATTAATCATTATTTTAATTTTAAATATAATGAATAATTTATTTTCATTTTTCAATTGAAAACTAAAATATTTACATAATCAAAGTTTAGTTATTGTATATTTATTTATATTTTTAGTATATTTGAAAGTTAATCATTATTTTAATTTTAAATATAATGAATAATTTATTTTCATTTTTCAATTGAAAACTAAAATATTTACATAAGTCAAACAATTAAATGAAACTAAGTTTTTATCATTTTTTAATAATTTAATTAATTATTAAATAATAATTCTAAATATCATTTTTTAATAATTTAATTAATTATTAAATAATAATTTTAAATATATAAGACTTTATTTATGGAATAAAAATTATATTGAACTAAGTTTTTATCATTTTTTAATAATTTAATTAATTATTAAATAATAATTCTAAATATCATTTTTTAATAATTTAATTAATTATTAAATAATAATTCTAAATATATAAGACTTTATTTATGGAATAGTAATGTAATTATATAGAAAATGAGGAATCATTTTTATTTTTTAAATTTCTTTTATAAAATAATTGGTTAGAACTAATGTAAGAATAATGTTTTACTAAAGTAAAAAATAATAATAATGTTCTATTAAAGTAAAAAAAAAAATTAATTAAATTGAGATACTTGAAAGGATATAAATAATGAAATTAATAAGAATATAATTATGGTTGTAATAGCAACTGAACTTATGGATATTAATATGGTCATAAAATAGGATATTTTTTACTCTTCAAATCTGGATTGTTGTCAATGTTGTTGGACATTTGACAAGCTCCATGCTAACCATTATCACTAATCTACATTCACTAATTTATTAGGAATGCCGTACACAAATACTAAAAAACATCCTTGAATTTTCATGCAAATTTTTTTTGGGGAAAACATTATCAAATCAACACCCATATAAAATTTCATTTTTTTTTTCTTAAATTGAAAAATTCTATAATTTACATGCTACTCCAATCTTGATATTGTGTATCAATGACTTTGAATCTTACTATTTTTTTAACTTTGATAATAAATTACTCATACTCTTTATTAATAAAGAAGAACTCAATAAGCAACCAACAAAATAATTGTCACCAATATTAAAAAAAAAAACATTTTTTTTTCCAATAAAAAATTTCTCCATGTATTAAAATATGTGTTTCTCAAAATACAACTAATCACATGCTCTTCCTTACAGCAGAGCGATAACTAGTCAATTTCAAAATAACTCAAACAATTACAAACTTAAGAAATAACATTTTACCATTAATATGGATATATGATAGGAAGAAGAGACGTGAGAAGATATAAACTCCCTCCCTTTGTTAATTTTTTTTTTTTTAATTCACAAAGATGTGATGATTAAGCAGGGAAGAAGGGTTATGATTTATATGTAAAGACATTGCATTAATGATGAGAATTAGTGGTCAGTAGAGCATATGTTTCAGAAAGAAGCATAGTTGGAATTTGGAATGGAATGGAGTTGGGTGTCCGTTATCCCCACACATATACATATTTTGAATTACTAGAAATCTTGATTGCAATAACAGAGTTCACATTATAATTTGAACGAAATGGCCCCTCCACTGCTCCCTTTTTAATGCCGACAGTTAGGATTTGGGTGTCCCATTCCCTGGCAGGCAGGCGAGAAGGGCCGTATCCGGTGAACATCGGCGAGGGAGGACCACCATGACCGGGTGCAGCCGGTGCCGACGCACATGCCAGTCGGAACGCTGTTAGAATGCAAGAGTAGAATTGTGGCAAAGGTAGAACAGCCGTAGACTGGTCGCAAAGGTAGTCAGTGAGTCGTACTAACAACAACCAGTTGTAGTTGTCGTTCTAGTTGTAGTTGTTTTTGTGGTTGGTGGTGCCTAGTGCTGCTGTTGGGTTTGGAGAAGTGGAGAGCTCAGGTGGGTGAGGGGATTGCTTACCAATTAAAAAATACATAACAACAATGATTCCACCATCATATGAATATTATGAATGCATTGCATTCCATGGCCCGTCTTCTGCCTTGTCGATTCGATTTAGACTGGATCCGATGATCTGGTGCGCCACAGGATTTTAGGAGGCTCTCCAATCATGCCTTATATAATAATGATGGGGGTACAACCGAGTATTTGTGATTTGTTTTTGATCATATTGGAACTCTGCCGCAATAGTTAACCAGGTAGGTTTTGTTCAATGTTGGATGCTGTTTAACAGTTAACCAGGTAGGTTTTGTTCAATGTTGGATGCTGTTTAAAAAAGAGAGTGGGGACCAAGATTGCAGTGTCTGCTTCAGAAAAAGGGCGTTGTATTCAGCTTGCTAGGTACCTATAGAGTTTAAAATGTGGAATGCATATGAGTGAATGTACTGCTGTTCTACTGTTTAGTCAGTGATTTTTGGGTTACAAAATGAATATGGGTTTGGGTGTTTTGTGTTTTTGGAGTAATGGTGTTAGGTTCTCATGAAATGTTTTTGGGCTTTTCCTGGTTTTTCTTCAACGCTGGTGGATTGGAGCCTGGTAAAGCTGGGGTTACGCATGGACGACCTTTCGGTTCAGTGGAGGGGAATGCAGAGTTAGGTTTTTAACATCTTTAAAGTTCAGGGAATGGGATTACATGCATTTTCTCAGTTCGGGATTGTTGTTGAGCCGAATTTTTGACGTGGGTTTTCGCTTTTTTTGATGGATTTCTCTCACAATCGAATGCTTGCTATTTACGAGAGATGAAAGAGGCTGTTTGTTTGTGATGGATCTTGAGATGTTTTTGTTGAGTATCGGGGTTACACAAACAGACTTTACTTGAGGTTTTGATTTTTGGAGAAATGAAAGACTTATTTCTGTTAATTTTTTGAACTTGGAATTCGATAAATCTTTCCATTTCTTACATGTCCTTGTAAATCGTTAAGAAGTAAACGTCTGAATCTGGGTAAGGTGACTGGGCCTGCTTATTTTTGGAATATACTTCACAGGGTAGGTTCTATCACGAATTCAAGGCATTGTGTTGCATTTTTGAGTTGCAGTCTTTTTAGGAGTTCATTTGCTGTGGAATTAAAGATAAATGGTGCTTCCAATATTGTAATTGGGCTGATAGAATACATATTCTGATAACTTTGGGATTACTCTTATTAAGCTGATCAGACTGATATCTTACATATTTTTGGCATATTGGGCTTGTGCACTTATTTCAATTTGGGACTGGACTGACAAGTACAATTGGTTTGCGGGGTTTGACAGATATGTCAGTAAAAACAAGCATTGAGAAGAAGTTCTATTTGAGTGTATAGCACTTCCAATTTTGACAGATTATTCCGGGGTGAAGAGCTTCTCCTCTGGCAACTGACTTTTAAGAAGTTTCTTGGTTCTTCATCTTTACGTCGCGGCTGATAGTAGGCGTTTTGTTTTTCTCTTCTATCAAGTTCAATGGGTTCAAGGTTCCCTTCACATCAGCTCAGCAATGGGCTGTATGTTTCAGGCCGACCTGAGCAGTACAAGGAAAGACTGCCTACCATGAGCTCCGCAGCCATGCCTTACACTGGAGGTGACATTAAGAAGTCTGGGGAGCTTGGCAAAATGTTTGATATTCCCGTGGATAATTCGAAGTCGAAGAAATCTGGACCTGTTGGGAATATCCCCATGAGGACTGGATCATTTGGTGGGGCTGCATCACATTCAGGGCCTCTCCCATTAAACCCAGGAACACGCTCTAACTTTTCAATATCGGGACCTGTATCGTCTGTAGTTCCAGGTTCTGTACCAGGAACAAGTTCAGCAAGGCAAAAATCCAACTCAGGACCACTCTCTAGGAATGGGGAATCTATTAAGAAGACTTCTGGTCCTCTTTCTGGAGGGGTCCCCACTGCTGCCCGACAAAATTCTGGGCCTCTTCCCCCTTCACTCCCTGCAACTGGGCTCATTACTTCCGGTCCGATTTCCTCAGGTCCTCTCAATTCCTCTGGAGTACCTAGAAAAGTATCTGGGCCTTTGGATTCATCTGCATCTGGTAAGCTGCACAGTGTATCCATGCCAAACAGTCAGTCCGTCACCAATCTCAGCCATGATCAAGCATATTCCTTCAAGAGAAACTTCCCCAAAGTGATCCTTTGGACTGTTATTCCACTTTTTTTTGTGGGTTTCATAGCTGGGGGTTTCATTCTGGCAGCTGTTCGGAATGCAATTTTGCTTGTTGTAGTGGTGGTTCTCTTTTGTGCTGTCGCAGTGCTTCTGATGTGGAACACTTGGTGGGGAAAGAGGGCAGTTACAGGGTTTGTGTCAGGATATCCAGACGCAGAGCTGAGAACAGCAAAAGATGGGCAATATGTCAAGGTCTCTGGGGTAAGTCTTGTTCTGCATACCCTCTATTAAATTGAATGGTTGAGAAGAAAGATAACCAGGATATTTGAATGGTGGACTCTTAATGAGAGCTTAATTATGAGAGATTGCGATCCCCTGTGGTGATTTTGAATCACGCTAACATGGAATATACTTGTTTTGCATTGCATGTTGTCTTAATATTTCTGTTTATTTTTTCTCTTTATTACATGAATGGGGACTCTCTGCTTAAAGTAGTCCTGGATTTTCTGTCAGGTTGTCACATGTGGAGGTGTTCCACTCGAGTCTTCATATCAAAAGGTTTCTAGATGTGTGTTTACATCTACGGGTCTATATGAGTACAGGGGATGGGATTCAAAGGCTGCAAATGCTAAGCATCGACATTTCACTTGGGGACTGAGATACTTAGAGGTCAGTTTTCCTACTCATTTCCTTTTGCTTAAACATGATGTCTAACGTTGGCAGCATTATTTCAACCCACCTTTTTCAGCAGAAATGGTTTCATCAGGATTCAGTATGTTTGCGGTTTACTTTTTATCATGGATTTCATCTATTTTTTGCACATTAGATAAATTTGACATACATTGGAGGCTCCCTACCTGCTCATCTGATTGGGGCTGAGTTTGCATTTAGATTGTTAAAGAGTGACAAAAATCAGAAAGGAGAGGAGAGTATTAATGTGGAAAAGCAGTTGGAGTGATCATTTCCCAACTAGATGTGTTATATTGCAGTGATGGTCAGCACAAAGCATTGTCCTTACTGATTTACTTCAGGTCTTCCCTGATACTGCAATTATGGTACTGGCAAGAACCGGCAATTTTTCAGTTCTGGGATGCACGCCAATTATGACTGTGGTTAAGATTACACAGCACAGATTCAATCCATAACAACTTCACTATCATTAGAAACTCAAATAAAACCATGCTGACAATGCCTGCTAGAACAGGTCACGGAACATGAATAGTTAAAAGGCCATTGCTGGTTCTTAGTTAATAAACTGAAATTGATTTCAAGCAGTGCATTTCAACCAGCAAAATCAGAACAGAGTTAACAATCCCTCACAATTACATAAAAGTCTAAATAAAACCATGTATTTCAAAGTTTAGTGGAAAATGAATTGCTGTACAGCATCAATGCAATATTGAAACTCTGATTGTTTTGTCCTTTCTTATTTGAAATGACTCCATGTGTCCTATCCGAAGACAGACACGAGGCCTATATATCAACTGATTCCAGGATACCTTCTATATTGCGTAACTGTGTCTATTTATATGCCCTAGTTTATGCAATGATACTTTACAAACATTCTCTTAGGGTATGCTCATTTAGTTACCAACCCTGATAATAATTGGATCGAGCAAATTGTAACTGGTCGATATAAACATTATTTAATAAATAATAACTAATGTACTCTGTTAATATATATGGCTATTGCTAGCTCTAATCCGTACTATTCGTAATTGTCTATGATACAGACTTAGTTCAAAATCTAGAACCATCTCTAAACTGCTGACCCTTTTTTCTACTTTGTTTTCCTGCTGCTGTACGTTTGAATAAAGTTGAATTTAATAACTAATGTACTCTGTTAATATATATGGATATTGCTAGCTCTAATCCGTACTATTCGTAATTGTCTATGATACAGACTTAGTTCAAAATGTAGAACCATCTCTAAACTGCTGACCCTTTTTTCTACTTTGTTTTCCTGCCGCTGTACGTTTGCAATAAAGTTGAGGGAGAGGGCATGCTCTTTATTCTTGCATCCTCTTTTTTTATGCATCTAAACATTAAAAAAAATAGTATATTTAAGCCTGTCTTTAGGAGAATATTGGGACTGTGATGTACCATAACCTGTGTGGCTTTGTAAAATGCTGACTGAATGTGCTGTTCATCCAAAATAGATGCAACTTTTGCAATGCTAAGACTGAAGGAGTCTTAGCATTTGGCATTATTAGTCCTCAATACTCCATGGATGACACTGTCATTGTTGTGCTTGGATTTTGTGGACTTTGGAAGGCCTTAATGAAGGAGATACTGTATACGATTTAGTCTTAGCCATGAGGTCATTAGTTTCTTAATTGCATATCTAATCTAAGATGTACAACATAACTACATATGTGATGTGATATGGATAGATTTTTTTGAGATTATGATACGATATTCTTACTTTTGCTATACAAAGAGTTTAAAATAAAGAAAGAAAAATGAAAAAAAGAAGAATATGATCACAGAGATGTTGAATCTTGATAATTCCCTCTTCACCCTAACCTTGGCCTTGCCAAAAGCTACACAAGATGGGAAGAAACCACATCAGAAGCAATAAACATGGTGCCATGCATGGCCAACTTCAGGTTGCACTGAGAAAAAAACAATATTAGGAAACTTCTTGCGAACAGTAACATAGGGACTAACGCAAGATCCCGATTACATATGCCTCTACCTGGTCCTGTGATCTAAAATGGGACATATTGAACCACTGCTATAGGACTCACCGATTAATAGAGTACATATTGAACCACTGCTATAGGACTCACAAATTCATAGAGTACATATTGAACCACTGCTATAGGACTCACCGATTAATTGCCTATTTTTTCTGTTCTGGAAAAACTTGGTGTTTTGTTTCTTTGATTTTTTCGAAAAAATCAGATTTGGGGTTCTTTTGGCCATTTTACTTGCTATTTTCATGTCAAGGAGGGAGAACATTGATTCAGCACACAGATAGAGGTGAGTGTGGCAATGTGATTATCTGATGTTCTTTTAAGTTTATAATTTAATTTAGTTGAAAAAATCAAAATTTATTCATTTTTTATTGTTTGGTGTTTTTTTTGCCAGAGGTTTTCCTCTTTGACCCGTTGCCAAGTCCAACAATTTTGAACAATTTATTCAACAATTTTGAACCCTCTTTGACCCGTTGCCAAGTCCAATTTGTGCAACATTGTCAATTGAACCAATCGAGGCTTGAGAATTTCAGATGTTGTATGCCAGGGAAACAAATGAGTAGCAAATGCCCTATAGTTAGATTTGCCAAACCCAAAGTGCTAGAGAAAGTGCCATTAACTTCTATAAGCGCAGCTTCTGCGTAGTGCATGGGGACATGCTATTTTGGCGTGGTTGTGGCATTTTCTTGGTTCTGAGTAACCATGGTTGTAGAATATGAATTCATGCACATCACTATCAAAGAACATATTTGCATATCACTCCCAAATATAATTAGAATCCAAGGTGCCTTTCTGAGGTGAACTCCACAATAGGGGCAGAATGAAAGGGTAAGATAAAAGTCCAAAGTGGCTACATAAAATAGCCCCTTCTTTTAGGAGTAGATCAAACCAAGACTCTTTTTGAGAAGCAATGGTAAAGAAGAGCGATGATCCCTTTTTATGAAACTAGGGCCATGCAAAGCTTTAAGCAACTATGCTTACCTCCACTAGGGAATCCTTACTCATGTCATAGTGGTTTATGTCAAATCACAATTGCAAAAGCAGCTATTCCAACACCTCTTCTTCTCATAGCTCAACATGTGGTTATCTACTATAAGATAAGATAAGATAATTTTATTAATGTCCAATAAATGACCATAAATAGGTTAAAGGGATTGCTAGGTACATTAGAATCAATACAGAAGTGGGAGTGTGAATATGAGCTGCAAGACTTAAAATCAAAAGTTTCTCATCTAGTAGTGAGATACAAAGCCGGGAATCACAAAGAAAAAAGAATCCCCACAAGACTTCAAGAGCTTGGGAGAATGTCTATTGAAGATACTGGAAGATTTGGAAGAGTGCAAAGGAACTCCTGATGGAAGACTGTCTATATGAATCAGAGTTGGAAGATCTGGAAGAGTGAGTTTATGGTGCATCTTGTTGCTTGGAAGAGGCCACCCTCTCCTAAGATTTGGAGGAGGAGGAAGAGGAATGCATGTTATCACTGGAAGATTTGTCTCAAGCTTGAACATGACATTGCCACATGGGTTTAGTGGGCAAAGGTTGGATGTATCCCCATGATGTCATGGATCTAGAAGTTGAGGTGGTATTGCTTCCGACATGTTTCTTGATACCTTTGTCTGTAAGCATGAGGAAGAAGGAGGTGATCATCTTAGTAGTGTTTGGCGGTGGGGGTGTTGGAACAACAGGTTCATCTCACCTCTGGGTCTTTTGTAGACAGTTTGTCGATAGTCGAAGGTCGATTGGTTGGTTGAGTCGACCAAAGGTGGTCCTAACTTAGTTGATTGGTGCACAGGTTGAGGCAAAAAAAACAAGAGATCTGGGCCCACCTTGTTAGAAATCCTACAATGAGGATAAGTTTTCCACAGAGTAAGGACACAAAAAGTGAAGTCAAGTTATCTCATTGTAAGATTAAGTCCCAACCATTGATCTAGATCAAGATCTAATGGCTAGGATTGTTTTGATGGAACTCACATGGATTGCCATATGATTTAAAAGGGGGGCGAGTCAATGCACTCCATATATACAAGAGAAAGAACTCGAGCCATATAGTAGCTAGGCTGGTCTAGTTAAAGGGAACGAGGTTGTACCTCTGTACGATGCTGTACAGTCAAGCACCCAGGTACAGGATACAGTCGAGCTAAGGCCAAGTAGACCGGGTTGAGTTGTTGGTTAGAAGGGCTAAGTCTGGGTTAGATTTCTCTAACAGAGATAGGGACTGTCATGTTGATTGAAGAGACCCGATACAAAGCAATTTCGTACAACATAAATCGTAC
>ML803449.1:111295-144145 GCA_009831015.1 Picea engelmannii | reverse complement strand
TACCAATCATTGACCTGTATTTCCTCTGATCTGTAGACTTTGAATCATCATCTTTGCTCAACTTGCAACTGCTTTGCATGAGAGTGATAACTGGTTTGCAATCTTCCATTCCAAACCTCTTTAGCATTTATCTGATATACTTGGTTTGAGAAATAAAAATTCCTTGATTGCTTTGACGTATCTGAAGACCCAAAAAGAAGGATAGTTCACCAAGTAATGACATTTCAAATTCATTATGTATGTCCTTTGCAAATTTATGGATTAACCTGTCATCAATACTTCCAAAAATAATATCATCAACATAAACTTCAATTAATAAAATACTATCTTGAGTTACCTTGATGTAGAGGTTGATGTCTGCACTTGCTTTTTTGAACCCTGTCTATTGTAGATATTTATCCAGTCTAGAGTACCATGCTCTAGGAGCTTGTTTTAGACCATACAAGGCCTTCTTTAATTTACACACATAATCTGTGTTCTCTGATAACTGAAATCATTCTAGTTGTTCAATGTAGACTTCTTCTTCAAGTTCCTCATTTAGAAAAGTTGATTTTACGTCCATCTGATACACTTTAATATTTTTGGAGCATGCATAAGCTAAAAGCAATTGGATTGCTTCCATTCTAGAAAATGGGGCAAATGTCTCTTCAAAGTCGATTCCTTCAACCTGTGCATATCCTTTACATACCAATCTAGCTTTGTTCCTTGTAACATGTCCATCTTCATTCAATTTATTCTTGTATACCCACTTTGTGTCGATCACATTCTTATCCTTTGGTCTTGGAACCAATTCCCAAGTGTCATTTTTCTCTATTTGATCCAATTCTTTATCCATGGCCTTATTCCAAAATTCATCCTTGCTGGCCTCTTCAAAATAGGTTGGTTCAATCATAGATGAGAGTGCTAGGTGCGTTTGTTCTGGTGAACGGATTCTTCTTCTAGTTTCAACTCCTGCATCTTTCTTTTTGATAATCTGATCTAAAGGATGATTCTTTTGTACTCGTCTGCTAGGTGTCTTTGGAGTCACTTGTTGAACTTGCTCTTATGCTTCTGTCGAATCCTCTTCATCTCCCCCTTCTACTTCTTTTTCATCTTTTGCTTCTTCTTCGTAGAGTTGTTCCATTGATTCATTTTCTTCTTCCTTTAATTCTTGCCTACATGTTTCATCAATTGTTATGTTGATGATTTCCACAACTTTGTTCAATCTCAAGTTGTAACACTTGTATGCTTTCCTTGTACTTGAGTAACCAACAAATACTCCTTTGTCCACACGAGATTCAAACTTTCATATTCTGCCATCTTCTCTTTTGATGTAGCATTTGCTTCCAAAAACTCTGAAGTGTTTCACATTTGTTCATCTTCCTTTCCATAGCTCGTAGGGAGTTTTGTCAGTGTTGTTTCTAAGCATTACTTTGTTTTGAATGTGAATTGTTGTATGCACTGCCTATGTCCAAAATATATCTGTCAATTTGAAATCCATTAGCATTGTTCGAGTCATTTCCTGTATTGTCGTATTCTTTCTTTCAACAACTCCATTCTATTGAGGTGTCCTACCAACGAAGAATTGTCTTTTTATTCCATGCCTGCTACATTAGTCCATAAATTCCTTTGAAGTGAACTCTCCTCCATTATCAGATCTCAAGCGTTTGATTTTTGAATCCATTTCATTTTCAACCATTTCCTTTTAGACCTTGAATTTTTCAAAAGCTTCTGACTTATTCCTGAGAAAGCAAGCTTTCATTCTTGTATAATCATCAACTAATAACATAAAGTAATTCTCACCTTTTAAACCCTTTGTTGTAGTTGGTCCAACTAGATCAATATGCAAAATTTCCAGTGGTCTTGTCGTTGAATATTCTTCTGATTTAAACCTAGTCTTTGTTTGCTTTCCTTGTGGACAATGCTTGAATAAAGTGTTGGTTGGTTTCGTGATTTGGGGCATTTCTCTAACTGCTTCCCTTTTGTTGATTTGACAAGGTTATAAAAATGTATGTGACCCATTCTTCTGTGCCATAGCCAACTTTCATCTTCCTTTCCTAGGCAACACTTTTCATTTCCAATTTCACTTAATACATATATGTTGCTTGAAGTTCTTCTAGTTGTTGCAATCAATTTTCCTTAACCTTATTTTCTTATCTCGCACTTTTGTGAATCGGAAGTAACGTTATGACCTTGGTCACACATTTGACTCACATTTAGAAGATTATGTTTCATATCTTCTACTAGTAGAACATTTTTTGCCTTGGTATTCTTGTTCCCAATTCCGATTGTGCATTTTCCAATGATTTTAGCTTAATCATCATTTCCAAAGGAAATTGATCTGTCTCTTTCCTTTCTTAATGTAAGAAACATGTCCCTATCACAGGTCATGTGTTTTGAATAGCCACTGTCAACATACCAACCACGTTTCTTCTGCTTATCTTGTAGAGTGAGTGTGCATTCTTCATTGATATATTGATTGTGCTTTATTATCCATGTCCTTTTCTGAGGTTCATGTCTGTGATTTTTGTTGTTCTGTTGTGGTTCTCTAGGAGCGACTGTCATTCTGCAATCTTTGGCCATGTGTCCAAAGCTGTTACATTTGTCGCATTCCACTTAAGCGCTCAAAGATTCAAACATCTTGTAACTTATTATATGTGTTTCACTAGGCCTTCTTGGATAACCCTTTTGTGTATGGCTTTCAAAGTTGTTTATGTTCCTGTTGTTAGCTCTACAATTCAAAGCTAACTTCTTATATCTGTTTCACTAGGCCTTCTTGGATAACCCTTTTGTGTATGGCTTTCAAAGTTGTTTATGTTCCTGTTGTTAGCTCTGCAATTCACAGCTTTATGTCCAAAATTATTACATGCATAACATAAACAAAAAAAATTAGTTGTATACCTGGGAGTTGAAGATCTTTTGAAAGGAGTTACTCTTATGAATCCTTCTTCTTCCTAAGGCCTATTTGTTTCTGTCAGTCGTTGATTCTGAAATCTGAATCTTCTCGGTGGAGGAGTGCCCCTATAATTTTCTTTATAGATCTTCTTATCCCCTTTGATTGTTTCTACATAGCTTTTTGGATATGTTTCTTGTTCTGTTGTTTTGGAGCTTGAACCCTTTTCTGTCTGATTGTATCCAAGTCCGGACTTGTCATGATGAGGTTTTTGACTGCTAATAATGTCATTTAAAATTTTTGAGTTGTTCTGCATATTTTTCTTTTGAAGATCCTTTCTTAATGTGACAATTTCTGCTTCCAAATTTCCAATGATCATGTCTCTTAATTCTAGTTGTTATTTGAGTGTTTCTTCAATTATTTTATCTTCTTCAATTTGAACCTTCAAATTTGTGATCATTTGTTCTAGTTCCTGAGTGTCTTCTTTCTTGTCTAGTTCTGCTTGTAGTTTCTTGTTTTTCTTCTTTTCTCTTATGATAACTTCTATGGCACACAACAATTCTTCTCGGTAGTCAACTTCTGTCTCTTCGTATTCTTCTTCGGAGTCTTCTTTATCAGAGTCTTCTACTGCCATGAATAGAACTATTTGTGTCTCACTGTCACTGACTTCATCTTCATCTGATGATGAGATGTCTTATTTGGTGCATAAGCTTTTCTTGAAAACTTTCTTTGTGGTTCTTTTGCCTTTATATGTTTGTTTTCTATTTGAGTAATCTTCATCATTTATCTTTGTCTTATGAGGACATTTGTTAGCAAAATGACCAATACCATCACGATTAAAACAAATCAAAGGAAGCTTACCTTTATACATGTCGTTGGTTCCCTTCTTCGATATTTTGACAAAGTTTGTCGCTTCTTCATCATCTTCCGAGATGTCACTGTTGTTGTTATGTTCTTTTTCTTTTTGCTTTCCCTTTTTCTTTGACCTACTGGATGCTTTGAAGGTTGTTTCTTTTATATCTGGATTTTCCTGTTCACTTCTCATTTCATATGCTGTGAAGATTCCATGTAATTCGTCCATGCTTATTGTGTTTAGATCTGCTATTTCTTCTAGTGCTAATATCTTAGGGTCAAATCTCATAGGAAAAAATCTTAGTACCTTTTGAACAATTACAGATTCTTTGATTTCTTCTCCCAATCCCAAGATTGCATTTATTGTTTCATCGACTCGTAAAAGTAAGCTACAATGTTCTCATCTTCCTTCATCTTTAGTTGTTCGAACTGACCTCTGTAAGTTTGAAGCTTCGCTGCTTTGACTTTTGAATCTCCTTCATAAATATTTCGAAGTTTGTCCCAAATCTCTTTAGTGGATTTACAATGTGCAACTTTGGTGAATATCGATTCTCCAAGACAATTCAGAAGTGCATTTGTGTCTTTGGAATTATTCTGACTGAGTTTCATTGCTTTGTCATTTGTCAGCGGAACTGTTGGTGCTGTGTATCCATCTACAATTGATTGTCAAATTTCAAATCCTTGTGCATGTATATATGTCTTCATCCTTATGCTCTAAAATGCATACTTTTGTCCATCAAACTGTGGTATTCCATTTTTATACATGTTGTCTCTCTCGATGATCTGTCTTTCAATGGTTAAACTGATTTCTTAAGAAACCTGCTCTGATACCAATTGTTGGATTACTGAGAGGGGGGGTGAATCAGTAATAGAGAAATGTAATCCTTTTTAACCATATAATGCAAGTGTGATATCAATGTAGCATTATCATCCAATATTTGCAAAGTAAATAAACAATGAACAATTGAACAATCATACACATACACAGTACACCAGTGTTTTTACGTGGAAACCCAAAGTGGGAGAAAACCACAGAATGTTTTTTTTTATATGTCTTGAAGAATTACATTCATTGGAAGCACCAACTTCCTTTGTTTTCAAGCTGCAACTGGAAGGAGGCTCCAACCCCCTATTTTCTCAAGCTACAACCTGAGCGAAGCTCCAACTCCCCAATTCTCTAGCTACAACCGGAAGGAGGCTACAACCCCCTATGTTCTCCAGCTACAACCCCCTATGTTCTCCAGCTACAACCGGAAGGTACAACCACCTGTCCTTGCCCCGTCCAACCGCCCTGACTTATAAGTAAAATGATGGAACCATTGTCACATTATCACAGTGAGATATACTGATGTAAATCTGTACCAATCAACCTGCACCAAACAATATGTACCAATAACATGAACCATGCATCAACATGTACCTCAACCTGTAATCAACATGTACCATAAACAAGTGCATCAACCATGCACCAACCTGTATCAAACAACCTGTAATCAACCTGTACCATAGACAAGTGCATCCAACCATGTACCAAGTATGTACCAATCATGTATCAACTACTCATCAACTATGACTCATCAAGATGTACCAACATCATCAACTATACACCTCATGTATATGCCAACTCATCAACTACTTGTCTCAACCATGTACCCAACATGTCCCTCAACCAAAAGCCCTCATCCATTTCATTATCCAAATCTGATTTGTAACTTTGTAATAGACCTGGTGTATATGATCACATACCTGCAAACCTTCCTTAACTTTAACAACAAGAGACTAACATTTTCATCAAACTTTACTTTAGTCTCACATGACTAGTTTTGGATTAGTCAACAACCCTAACTTGAAATAGTCATAAATATGTACCTGTAATGAATAAAGATTTGAAAATAGTACACAATGTTCTTCAATGTTTTTTATGCAATTCCTCCAGGTGTCACTACTTGGAACCTCTCAGAAAAAAGGAGTTATAGAAAAAATGACATACCTTGTTGAATTCTGACTTATTCTAGAGAGAGAACTTGTAGAGCTTGCCTCGGACAGAATATTTGTTGTATGGATCTGAAAATTGTACACGGAATAATACAGATTGTACTCTAACCAACACATTTGTTCTTATTGAATTCGGATATGTTATGAAGAAGTTATGATGTTTTTACCCGAAACACTTGTTTTAGACTAGTTTCAGGACTAGACACAAACCTTATTTTCCACGAAGTGTAACTCAAAAAATACAATGACCCACAAGATGAAATTAGTACCACAACTACCTGGATATGTTTCCTCAATGGACTCCCAATTTCACGGTCTGAATCATTCTATAAAAAACATTATTGCGAAAATGGTGAGATACCCTGTAAATAACATACCTTAGAAAGCATCATCAAAAGAATTTATCCTCCCTTGAATTTCGGTCTTCTTTACTTCACCTTCCCTCTGAAATTCGACTTAGATATCATTTGGTTACTTCAGTCACCTGTAGATATTCAATATGCTCAAGTGTGATTAAAATGAGAGAGTCTTGCCTCTTATTTATACTTTCATGTAGCTTCCTCAAGGGGTTACATTTTAACCATCTTAACCCAATTTCCTTATTTTAGGGCTAACCCACTTCTAACCACTTGTCAACTTAGTAATTTCTCCATTAAATTTATTATTTAAATAATTTATTTTGTATCCACTTTGACTTATAGTACACTTATCACTTCAATTTATTATTTAAATTACCTTCTAACCATCTTAACCCACTTTCCTTATTTTAGGGCTAACCCACTTCTAACCACTTGTCCACTTAGTAATTTCTCCATTAACTTTATTATTTAAATAATCTTTTAGTATCCACTTTGACTTATATTACACTCATCACTTCACTTTATTATTTAAACACTTTCTTCTTTGCAACCACTTTGACTACTTTGACATTTTGGGGCTTCTAGATGACTCATGAGAGTTCTCCAACTTCACATGACCATAACTCTCTAACCGTGAGGAGTTATGTGACGTTCCACATACCACCATAAATGGTCTGACATGTAATATCCATCAAGAATAGTCTTACCTGCAAATATATCAAAACTAATACCATTGTACATCAAACAAACTTGGGTCCATTACCCAAACCTTTGTGCTACCTGAATTCGCTATCAAACTTTCTTCAAGGGTTGACATCAATGAAAACCAACCCAATTAATCAACAGATCCCACTCTTCTAATGGGGAGTGATGTGTCTATCGATTATGTTTTTAGCATTTCCATTTCAAGACCTTCAAAACAAGGGGGCATTCCGTTCACTTCGAGCACACCCCCTCCAAGTCCTAGGATGGTTTCCTTTGATTGGAATGACCTTGTTGAGCCTTGCCTTCCTTCTTCCTGCACCCTTTCAAATAAGGGTTGAAGTTAATTCAAAAAACATTTACGGATGTATTGTGGATGAAGGAGTCTCCACAAGTATTTTATCCTTCTCGTCTTGGCAAGCTTTGGGTTCTCCTGAGCTTGTGTCTACTTCGCATGAGTTGTTGGATTTTGACATATGTCCTAGTGAATATTTGGGGATTCTTTCTCAGTTGCCTATCTTGTTAGGTGGGAAGATTGTCCTTGTCAATGTTATAGACTACAAATTGTATACCGTGGGAAGACTTACACTGTGGTTTGTGTTTTCTTCCCTTTTGGGAGAGTTTCCAAGTTGACTATCGAAGAGACTCTTGGTCAGAGCCTAGCAGGGGGCTCTACCTAAACCAGTACCATGCATGACTAGTAAGGCTATGTGGTTCCTTGTACCATATTATACAATCTAGGTTTGTTGTTTTCTATTTTTGTATTCAGTATCACCTGTTATTTTCTGAAGTTTTTATCTATATTGGATTTATTAACTTCTGGATGAGTGTTATTGGCCTTATATGCAGGATCTTGGAGACATTTTTCTTTGACATTTGTTCATCGTATTGATCCGTTCTGACGGGTATTGACCTCAAAACTGGCATATAGGTTAGATTTTTCCCTACTTTCATTTTTGCATTATTCATTTCCTGGTTCATTTGGCCTTAGGATAAACCCCACTGAATTGTGACACTAACCTTTCTTGTTGATAAGTGTGTCGTACTTTATGTGGTAGAGCCTTCCTTCCATGGTCATCCTAGTTAGAGCCTTGTTTTCCATTTGGTGCCCATTTTGAAGTACTTCATAGGCACAAGAGCCCTGTTTAGTCCCGCCATGTGGGATTAATGCACTTGGAGTCTTATTGGAGGAACCCATATGAGGTTTGTAGAGCGGTGTCAACATTAAATATTTTGGTTGTAATCTTCCTTATATGTTATCAATAAAAGAGATCTTTCCTTTCCCAATTCATGCATCTATGTTCTTGTGAATAATTTTGAATGTTTATAGCTTATTTCATGAGAGTTAGTACATGTTTATGTTACTAATGATTGCATATATGTTGTTGTAGATTGCTTTCTGAGTTGTTTCAGGTTAGCTTTGGGAGGCGACCTGCAATCTGGGAGAAAATAGCAGACAAAGGGGATCTACTATGAACAAAAGGATACAAGGTGTCATTCTTCATCTTTTTCATGTTTCCCTTATTTAAAAGCAATCATTAGGGTTTGTGAGATTTGGAAAGAATAGGTTAGTTTCTGTCTTTTAAGGATTCATCGCTCTACCTAGCCATTAGACCCTGACTAGGGGGTTTTTCCCCAAAGCAACATGTAGACATTGTCCCTCCCATGCCCATACAATATATTTCTCCTTAATCTTTCAAAGGGTGGCAGTGAATTGAGCACAAGCGGGAACCTCTGAATCAGGTTGAAAGTGTGTCTAATTTTCCTTGATTAATGCCTGTAAATTCTCTTCCTCATGTCAATGAGAATTGTATTTAAAAGGGGTTCCAGGTATTATTTTATCCCTTTTTCGGGCTTGGGGAACTTAACTTACGAAAAAGGAACCATAGTTCTCCTTGGTATAAGTTTAAACCTTTTCTGGACCTTGGAGATTCAACTTACGAAAAAGGTGCACCTCGGGAGATACGTCTCGCCGGGAGAGTATTCCCAAGTATTGTTTTATCCTTTTTCGGGTTTGGGGGTCTAAATGTACGGAAAATACCACTTTGGAGTCTTCTTTTAGTGTTTTTCAGACTCTCGAAAAGTGAAAAACCGTTGATCTTACCTTCTTTGGGTTCATAAAACTTTGCATTGAAGGAGTCTCCTCATTCTTTGTGTTAGTTCGTAATCGCATTGCATTTCTCACTCTTGCATCTTTGGCCTAATTCCATCTCCATATTGTTGTTAATGAACCTTTAGAGCATTCCTTAGGTGCAGGCCTTGCAACATGTTTGCTTTTACGATCTGACACCCTTACCCATGGAGGAATCCTATCTAGTGTCCTTATCCTGCACATGTCTCCTTGCCCTGAGCATCAATATGTTCCATGCACTTGGAACTAGTTTTCTTGCTCGCAACATTGGTTTCTCCTCTTTAACGTAGCATTCTTTTATTCTTTTTCAACCTCATTAAATATATGAAAAAGGCAAAAAAAAAATCAAATATTCCAAAAAAAGAGGGTAGCGGGGTGCATTATATTTTTTATTAGCAACAATCATGTTGCCCTTGGACAAAGCACATCCTTGAGTCTGTCACTCAGCTTTGGGATTTAGCATGACCTTACAAAGTTTTTATCGTTACATAGAGTTGTGTCCTCCTATGTTTGGTTACTCTTCCAAACACATGGAGAGTTTGTGATGGTTCATGTGTCACAAACTTATGTCAATAACATGTTGCCTGAGTCACCTTATATGTCATGCTTTTGTCCAAGGGAAGTTTTACAGTCTGAGTCGACCATTCTATAGTCAATCTCTTGACCTTCGCAAGTCGGCCATCCTAAAAGTCCTATCAAGTCCACATTCAACATCAATTAAGTTACGTGCCTGATGTTCGATATAAACAAGTCTTTTTGCAAGAGTTTATTGAAGACCTCAAGGTAGTGAGTCTTACACTCTTATTATACTCCTACCTGATTTTTGAAGATCTCAAGGTTATTGCTAGAGTTATGAAGCTATCATCTCCAACTACAGACATTGATACTTCTTGAAGATCAACTTGTATATGTTACTATACTCTTATATCTTCTGATGATTTTGAGACGTAGCTCCATTGTGTATTGTTTGTGGCTACGATCCTTGTTGACATGGATCCACTATATATATTTCACGTGGTCGTGAATATTGTATATATCTAACATGGATCTACGATGTACTTGATTGACATCCATGCTTAGTTATTCCTAAGCATGGGTATGCCTACCTCAGAGAGAATGATATTATCACATATAACACACTCACGCCTCGAAGAGAATGATATTATCACAGATGACACACTCACAAACACTTGTTTGGGCTCACTTTACTCAGTGCTTTCCCTAAGATATTATAATGTATTTCGACCATCGGTTACTCTTTTGACCTCATTAGGGGGCATATGTTATAGTCCAAAATTCCACCACTATGCATTTTTTATCATGTCCCGTCCATATACACACTTGCAAATAACTTTTGATGGAGTTTCTTGTCAAAAACTCTCATTTTTCAAGGTTTACATGCATTGATCTACATGCATCCCGCTTACATACACTAGTTGATCCATATACAACCCACATTTACTCTCAAAAGTTGCAAAAAATAAAAATTATGCGCTTCTCGGCGGGGTTTACGGGCTATGTTGGGTTTCACAACCATTTTTACCTCCTGTATCCCTTCTCAGAACCGAATAACCATCAAATTTCAATATAAACAGGGCCCTAGGGAGGTCATTTGAAATAACTTTTGAAGAGGCAAAGAATATCTGCCCAAATTTTCTCCTTCTTTCTCTCTGAGCTTATGCATCTAGTTCTAAGTATCCATCCTCAACAATCTCATTCTCTCATCCTCTTTATGCAATCCATCAAACCCCTTAGTTTTGCATGTTGATTATGAGGATTTGCAAGTGATTGTGGGATTAATGCACTTGGAGTCTTATTGGAGGAACCCAGGTGACATTCGTAGAGTGGTGTCAACATTAAAGATTCTAGTTGTAATCTTCCTTATATGTTATCAATAAAAGAGAGCTTTCCTTTCCCAATATATGCATCTATATTCTTGTGAATAATTTTGAATGTTTATAGCTTATTTCATGAGAATTATTACATGTTTATGTTAATAATGATTGCATATATGTTGTTGTAGATTGCTTTATGAGTTGTTTCAGGTCATCTTTGGGAGGAGACTTGCAATCTAGAAGCAAATAGCAGACACAGGGGATCTTCTACGAACGAAAGGATACAAGGTGTCATTCTTCATCTTTTTCATGTTTCCCTTATTTAAAAGCAATCATTAGGGTTTGTGAGATTTGGAAAGAATAGGTTAGTTTTTGTCTTTTAAGGAGTCATCGCTTTGCCTATCCATTAGACCCTGACTAGGGGGATTTTTCCCCAAAGCAATATGTAGACATTGTCCCTCCCATGCCCATTCAATAACTTTCTCCTTAATCTTTCGAAGGGTAGCAGCGAATTGAGCACAAACAGGAACCTCCGAATTGGGTTGAAAGTGTGTCCAATTTTCCTTGATTAATGCCTAGAAATTCTCTTCCTCATGTCAATGATAATTGTATTCAAAGGGGGATCCATGTTGCTTCACTCCTTTACCGATCTCCAACATAATGGGAAAGTGGTTCGAAATGCAAACTTTCCAAATCCACGACTGATTTAGTTCAACACTCTGAATGATCCCATGGTGAGCAAGAAAGCGATCCAACCTCTTATAAACTGCATTAGCCTCACTGCAATTGTTATTCCATGTAGGGATGATTCGAACCAGTTTAATGTCCACCTAACCTGGTTTTTCAAAGTGATATAGAAAAAAACTAGATAGTCGATCTTCTTGGGCAAGGGGCCCCCAAATTTCCTTCCGAATAGTTGTAAAGTTTAAATCCCCACCCATGATGAGATTTTCCACTTGGATACACTTTAGATTGAAGATATAGTTCCAGTATCGTTCCTTGCCCTCGTAAGGCCCATATAAATTTAGGATGGTTAAATCAAGTTCCAACTCTTTATCATGAACTACAATAAATATGAATGAATGAATTGCAGAACAATTTAAAAGTATGTGATTCTCCTTAAATAATGAAACAATAACCCTCAAGAAACCAAAAAATTCCCATCCCTTGAACATCTTCCTTAGTTTAGAGATGATGGGTCCACACCATCCCACAGTTTGTTGAATAAGTACAATATCCATACATTCCATCTCGATCATGTGTTTGAGGGAAATTTTTTTATCCCTCCCTCCCAGGCCACACACATTCAGAGACATAATTTTCATGGCGGAGGTGCCTTTTTCTTGTGTAAATTTATGGAATATTTTTGGCCCACCTTCACTGGACCCCAATCCTTTGGGAGGTTGAAACCTAGACCCCCAAGACCCGAGAGGATGACCGAGGATGAAGTAAGTATGGATCCCTTCCATTAGAGGTTATAGGGGAACCGAGTGGACATGAATTGGGTTAAACCCTAGATGTAACTAGGGGGATCAATATCCCTGGACAAATCCACAAAGAGGGACATCATGTTAACTAAAACGAAAGTAGTGAAAGACTCAGACACCAGAGAGAAAGGGTCTGAATTATGTGCGTGAAAGGTTGATCCATCCAACGATGAAACATGGAGAGTAGGGAGAGTAGGAATATTATGCTTACCCAATGTACCAAATGAAGGGGAGACATGTTTCCATAACGGTTCCATTCTTTCCCACTATAACGTTATGAAGTCTAGGTCATCAAACAATTCCTTCCGCGATAGTGAGTATGAGGCCTTCAATAAAATGTCCATGCATAAGGGGAAGGACGTGTCCCCCACTATAACCTCCTCACCCGAAGAGACGGTAGGGACAAAAACAGGTGGACACTTCACCATGGACCGTGAAGGGCCTTTCAGATGGATGGGGGGCGACTATGGAACACCTGTGACATTCAAAGTTTTGTGCACCTTGTCCCCCACTTCAGAAGAAGGGAGGTTAGCTAGAGAAACAACATCCATAGAAGCCTGGTTAACCACATTTGCACCACTCGATGCAAATTGGCCAGTCAAAAACCCATCCTTTTCCCCACTTGATCCAGATGGATGTCGGTGGCCTCCCACCTATTCCAACTGGTTCATTTTGGCAGTTTGTTTCCTAATTTTCGGATCCCTAACTTGCAGGGTCGTTTTGAGGCCCTAAACAATGTTTTAGGGCTCGCCACAGTCAATACGGCCTTTGATAGATAAAAGCAAAATGTGTATTCCTCGGATAGACCTTTCCAATGGGCTATCGTGCGCCTAAAACGGAGATCGTATGAAAAAGTTATGACCCAGGGAAGTCGATGTATTAACTTACCCAAACAAGGCCCACATGACTTTTGGCACTTCATCTCCTAGGGTTAGGTTTTTGGATGTCTAGGGTTTTTGACATTCCTGTTTATTGTAAAAAGGCCTTTAGAGCCTCACTGTAATCATCTTCTTGCGAATGAGCGCAACCGTCACATCTCTTCTCAGAGATAAGTCGCCACCATTCCAACAAGCTTGTTTTTCACTGCATTTTACTGTTTCAGCTTCTTTCCTTATTGAATAGAAAACTAGTTTTACTGTATCTTTGTTATTTCGTGTTAAGAATCTTTTAATAATTTGTATTCATTTTATTATGCTCATAAAACCCGTATCAGTGGTATCAGAGCGGTTTGCTCCTTGTCGTCTTAATGCATGTCCCCAACGAGGTTAGGGTACAAAGAATTGGGTCTCGAGCTTGTTTATCTTGAGGACAAAAGCTCTTGCACGCCCAAACGAACTCTCATGGCAGGGGAAAATAAAGATGACAGGACAAGATATCCTTTCAAAATGCTCCTTGAGGAAGCCCTCATGCAACAAAGGAAAGAGATGATGGATAGTTTTGCACAAATCCTTCGTCGGATACCAACAAGCGATCCATCTTCCTTGAGTGGAGGTGCCTCCCCCTCTAACGTACAAATCAACTTTGATATTCCTATATTTGAAGGTCAGATAGACGCATGTGTTGTAGACAAGTGGTTGAGTCTACTAGAAGGGTATTTTTTTGTCCATAACATTTCAAATAGAGAAAAAATTAGTTTTGCGCTCCTCAAAGTCGTTCCCCATGTCAAAGATTGGTGGGAAAAATTCTGTAAGAAAAAGGAAACAGAGGAACCCTCATTATTTACAATCGCAACCACTTGGGAATCCTTTAGGGATGTTATTAAGGAACAATACTACCCTGTCGAAAGTTATGACGACTTGTATACCAATTGGACCACACTGTGGCAAGAAAGAGACCAAGTAGTCCCAAATTTCACAAATATCTTCCATACCCTACGCAGCAAGCTGGGTATCAAAGATTCAGAATGACATCTGGTGCTCAAGTATCACGGTGCTTTACATAGATACATATAGACCGAAATGGAATTTCTAGACATCTCGTCCTTGGGCGCAGCCTATCGATATGCCGTCAAAATCGAGCAGAAGCTCAAACAAAAGATGCAACAATTTGGGCCTGGGAACCCCTCGCAGCAAAAACCAGGAAAGGGCGGCCCCAACCTATAGAACAAAGGACAAAGCAAAGATGGAAAGTATCAGGACAACTAGTACAAGCCGCAAGCAAAGAAAGACACCGGAAATACAAAGAAGGATACCAGGAAGTGGTGCGACTTCCATAAGAGCCCTTGGCATAACACTGTTGATTGTCGCTCAAAGTAGTAGTTGGTGGTCGAAGTGAAAGACTCTGAATCTGATGCGAGTTCTAACTCTGAGTTAGAACCAGAAAGGGGAAGATGGATCATTGATGTGGAACCCAGTGCCATTGTTGCTACCACCAAGCTCCAACCTAGTGAACCAAATGAGCCAGAAGAAGGCAAGCGCCTTTTCCATTCACAAATGTGGGTAACAGGCAACCTGTTGCACTTCATCGTTGATAGTGGTAGCCAGAAGAACCTCATCTCAGTAGAGGTCATGAAGCGGTTGGCCCTACTGACAACACCACACCTGCAACCCTACACCATTGGATGGCTCCGCCAAGGAAGCGATCTCCGCGTTAGCCAACAGTGTCGACTGTCGTACAACATCAAGCCCTTCAAAGACGAGGTATTGTGTGATGTTGCTCCTCTCGAAGTTTGTAATGTTCTTTTGGGCCAACCTTATTTATGGAAATGTTAGGTTGTATATGATTCTAGGCCTCGTAGTGTTATTATTACTTTGAACAGGAAATTGTACAGGATACCCGAGACAAGCCCTCCTAGTGCTATTTCCTTGATCTCTGCCAAGCAATGCAGGAAGGTCATCTCTCAGACCGGGAAATTTTTCTTCTTCATGATTCGATCTTAGAGTAAGTGAAATATCACAGCCACATCCAGGGCCTCCACGACCGATCTCTCCACACAACAATAGTAACTGGATAAGGTCGTGGAAGAATACTCAGATATCTTCTCCTCTCCTATCAAGGTACCTCTGCACTACCAGGTCAAGCATCCCATCGATATGACCCCAAGCACACTGCTACCCTATGGGTCGGTCTACTGCCGCTCTCTGTTAGAAAATGAGGATATCAAGAGGCAGATCGTAGAACTGCTCCACAAAGGAGACATCCATCCCAACTCATCGCCTTGTGGGAGCCCAATCGTACTAGTGCAGAAGAAAGACGGGACATGGCGACTCTCCATTGATTACTGGGCCCTGAATAAAATCACAGTCTGGAACCAGTACTCGATTCCCTAAATCAATGACCTCCTTGATAAGCTCACGGGGACCAAATACTTTAGTAATATTGATCTGAAGTCTGGCTACCACCAGGTCCCAATAGAACAAACAAATGTATGGAAGACCGCCTTAGAGTCAAAACAAGGTCTTTTTGAATGGTTGGTCATGCCCTTTGGTTTGACAAATGCTCCAACAACTTTTATGAGGATGATGGATGATATCTTGCGACCTTTCACCAATACTTTTGTAGTGGTGTATCTGGATGACATCCTCATCTACAACAATACTTGGGCAAAACACTTGCAACACATTCAACAGGTTCTACACACCCTGCGGCAACACAAATTATATGCAAACTTGGAAAAATGCTCCTTCGACATGGACATGGTACATTACTTAGGCTACATTATTGACCAACATGGTGTGCATGTGGATCTAAGTCATCTGTGACTGGTCAGCCCCAACAAAACTCACCGAGCTTCGGAGCTTCTTGGGCTTTGCCAATTTCTATCACAGGTTCATGTTGGGATTCTCTCATATCGCATGGGCCCTCAGCCAAGTAACCAAAGGTGGTGGTAAGACAAAATCTGTGTGGGGCCTGTGACAAAAACAAGCCTTCAATGAATTCAAGTAGTGTTTATGCTCATCCCCAATACTTTCATTACCGGACCTGCACCATCTCTTTGAGATCGAGACAGATGCTTCAGACTATGTTGTGGGCGTCGTTCTCACTCAACACAGCCATCCCATGGCGTATCATAGTGAGACACTATCAGATGTTGTCCATAAGTACCCTACTTATGACAAAGAAATGTACTCCATTGTGCAAGCCTGCCACAAGTGGAGACATTTACATTCTGGGGAAGGAGACAGTCATCCACACTGATCACAAGCCACTACAGTTCATGTAGACCAAAGGAAAATTGCAGAATGACCGCCATAAGAAGTGGTCCACATACTTACAATAGTTCCACCTCAACATCAAGTATAAAACAAGAATTACCAACCAAGTTGTTGATTGCCTCAGTCAACCTCCAGTCGTGGCACTCACCACGGTGCAAAACTCTTGTGGCCATGAGACCTCCGGATGGCCCCACCTCTATGAGACAGACCCTGACTTCTCCACCACCTACCAAATGTTGGGAGAAAACTCAGTGGTCGCTAATTTCCATCTTCAGGACGAGTTGTTGTGTTTTCTGGGCCATCTCTGCGTTCCATCTAGCGAGCACGCAAAGCTGATTTGGGAAGCTCACTACAGTCAGGTGGAAGGACACTTTGGGGTTGAAAAGACAGTGGCAGTGCTGTAGAAACATTTCTACTGGATGAAACTTCGACATGATGTCGACAAGTATATCAGGTCCTGCGCCACCTGCAATATTGCCAAACTGACCACTAAGAAACAAGGCTTGTACACCCCTCTGCCTACTCCTGACTAGCTGTGGGAATCCATATCAATGGACTACATGTCGGGCCTCCCATCCACCAAGAGGGGCAATGAGTGTGTTTTTGTGGTTGTTGATCGCTTTTCCAAGATGGCGATTATGGTCGCCTACAAGAAGAACATCACCATAGAGGCCACTGCCAAGATCTTCTTTGAATGGGTCTGGGTACACTTTGGGATCCCATAAACCATTGTCTCAGATCAGGACAGTCAGTTCCTCAGCACATTCTGGTCAAGCCTCTGGTCACTTTTGGATACCAAGCTCACTAAATCCACTGCCTTCCACCCTCAGACAGATGGCCAAATTGAGGTCGTCAATCGGATGATCGTACATATCCTGCGCATGTACAATTATAAGCACCCCCGCACATGGGATGAGAGTATTACCTATGTCCAACACAGCTACAACTGAGCCCTGCATAGCTCAACTGACCACAACCTCTTTCAGCTGGGGTTGGGATTCCAACCATTGGGCCGCATGGATGTTGCACTACCCTTGGTGACCACCTCGACCGAAACGTCCCCTGATCCACCAGAAGTTGACAAAGCCACCCAGTTTATTGAGAAGATCCAGTACATCCGCCAACAGGTTCATAATATTTTACAGAAGTCCAATGCCAAGCACAAGCAACGCCATGATCAACATTGGGTGCCACATAAGTTTTAGATGGGCGACAAAGTTTGGTTGCACTTACAAAAAGAACGTCTTACAAGGCCCCATCGGAAGCTTCTCCCACTCCGGTATGGGCCATACACCATCACCAAGGTCTTGGGTGATAATGCTTTTGTGCTCAACATTCCCCCTTCCTTGGGCTGCACCCAATCTTCAATGTGGCTCTCCTTCGACCATATTTCCAACCATTATTGGACACCTCAGAGATAACAAAGCAGTTGACACCAACAAAGCTCAACCCTGACTGCATGCAACATGCATCCATTTATCATATTATGGACACACAGATCAAGGGAACTCGACAAGAAAGGATCCAACTTTATGAAGTTGTCAAAGCAGGGCAACTCTTGCACCAAGGCAAATGGCTCACCCGGGGCCAAATTCAACGGAAATTTCCTCATCTAACGGGGGAACTCAATGCAATGGAGACCATTTCTTTCTAAGGGGGGAGGATTCATACAGATGGATGTCGGTGGCCTCCCACCTATTCCAACTGGTTCATTTTCACAATTTTCCAGGTTTTTCCCTAGTTTTTGGGTCCCTGGATTATGGGGCCATTTTGATGCCCTAAACAACGTTTTTAGGGCTTGCCACACTCAAAATGGCAGCAAACCGTGTAGTCCTCAGGTAGACATTCTTCTTTATTGTAAAAAGGCCATCAGAGCCTCATTGTAATCATCTTCTTGCGAATGAGCGCATATGTTACATCTCTCCTCAAAGATAAGACGCCACCATGCCAACAAGCTTGTTTTCCGCTGCATTTTACAGTTTCAGCTTATTTCCTTATTGAATAGAAAACCAGTTTTATTATATCTCTGTTATTCTATGTTAAGCATATTTTAATAATCTGTATTCATTTCATTATGCTCATAAAATATGGATCAGTGGTACCATAGCGGTCTACTCTTTGTCGTCTTAATGCATGTCCCCAACGAGGTCAAGGTACAAAGAATTGGGTCTCGAGATTCTTTCTCTTGAGGACAAAAGCTCTTGCATGCCCAAACGACCTCTCATGGCAGGAGAAAATAAAGATGATGGGACAAGAGATCCTTTCAAAATGTTGCTTGAGGAAGCCCTCACGCAACAGAGGAACGAGATGATGGATAGTTTCGTGCAAATCATTCAGTGGCTACCAACAGGCGACGCATCTTCCTCGAGCGGAGGTGTTGCCCCCTTTAAGGTACAAATCAACTTCGATATTCCTATATTTGAAGGTCAGATAGACGCAGATGCTGTAGAAAAGTGGTTGAATCTACTAGAAGGGTATTTTTTTGTCCATAACTTTTCAAATAGAGAAAAAAAATACTTTTGTGCTCCTCAAAGTCGTTCCCCATGTCAAAGATTGGTGGGAAAATTTTTGTGAAAAAAGGAAACAGGGGAACCCTCATTATTTACAGTCTCAGCCACCTGGGAATCCTTCAACAATGCTATTAAGGAACAATACTACCCTGTCGGAAGTTTTGACGATTTGTATACCAAATGGACCACACTGTGGCAAGAAAGAGACCAAGCGATGTCAGATTTCACAAATATCTTCCATACCCTGCGCACCAGGCTGGGTATTAAAGATTTAAAACAACATCTGGTGCTCAAGTATCCTGGTACTCTGCATAGATACATCCAAATTGAAATGGAATTTATGTACATCTCATCCTTGGGTGTGGCTTATTAATATGCCGTCAAAATCGAGCAAAAGCTCAAACAAAAGATGTGACAATTTGGGGCTGGGAACCACTCGCAGCAAAAACCAGGAAACAGCGGCCCCAACCTATAAAATAAAGGACAAAGCAAAAATGGACATTATAAGGACAACCAGTCCAATCTGCGAGCAAAGAAGGACATCGAAAAGACAAAGAAGGATACCCGGAAGTGGTGCGACATCCATAAGAGACGTTGGCATAACACTACCGATTGGCACTCAAAGGAGTCGTTGGTGGCCGATGTGAAAGCCTATGAATCTGATGCGGCTTCTGACTTTAAGTCAGAACTAGAAAGGGGAAGACAGATCATTGTCGCAGAACCCAATGCCACCATTGCTACCACCAAGCTCCAACCTGGTGAGCCAAATGAGCCAGAAGAAGGCAAGTGTCGTTTCCATCCGCAGATGTGGGTAAAAGGCACCCCACTGCACTTCATCATTGATAGCGGTAGCCAAAAGAACCTCATCTCAACATAGGTCGTCAAGCAGTTGGCATTGCCGACAACGCCGCACTCGCAACCCTACACCATTGGATGGCTCCGCCAAGGAAGCGATCTTCGCGTCAACCAATAGTGTCGACTGTCGTATGGCATCAAGCCCTTCAAAGACGAGGTATTGTGTGATGTTTCTCTTCTCGAAGTTTGTAATGTTCTTTTGGGCCAACCTTATTTATGGAAATGCCATGTTGTATATGAGTTTGGGCCTCGTGGTGTTATTATTAGTTTGAATAGGAAATTGTATAGGATACTTGAGGCAGTCCCTCCTAGTGTTATTTCCTTGATCTCTGCCAAGCAATGCAGGAAGGTCATCTCTTAGACCAAGAAAATTATCTTCTTCGTGATTCACTCTCAGAGTAAGCAAAAGATCGCAACCACATCTAGGGCCTCCACTGGCGATCTCTCCACACAAAATAAGTAAGTGGATAAGGTCATGGAGGAATACTCAGATATATTCTCCTCTCCTACCGGGGTACCTCTACACTGCTAGGTCAAGCATCCCATCGATCTAACCCCAGTCACACTGCTACCCAATGAGGAGATCAAGACACAGATCCAAGAACTGCTACACAAGAGGCACATCCGCGCCAACTCATCGCTTTGTGGGAGCCCAATCGTACTAGTGCAGAAGAAAGACGGGACCTGGCGACTCTCCATTGATTACCGAGCCCTGAATAAAATCACAGTCCGGAACCAGTACCCAATTCCCTGAATCGACAACCTCCTTGATCAGCTCACGTGGGCCAAATACTTCAGTAAGATTGATCTAAAGTTTGTCTACCACCAGGTCCCAATAGAACAGACATATGTATGGAAGACCGCCTTCAAGTCAAAAGAAGCTCTTTTTGAATGGTTGGTCATGCCCTTTGGTTTGTCAAATGCTTCAACAAATTTTATGAGGATGATGGACGATATCCTCTGACCTTTCACCAATACTTTTGTAGTGGTGTATTTGGATGACATCCTCATCTACAACAAAATCTGGGTGGAACACTTGCAGCATATCCAACAGGTTTTGAACAACCTGTGACAACACAAATTATATGCAAACTTGGAAAAAAGCTCCTTCGGCATGGACAAGGTCCATTACTTAGGCTACATCATTGATTAGCATGGTGTGCATGTGGATCTAGCCAAGCTCCAGGTCATCAATGACTAGCTATCCCCAACCACACTCACTGAGCTTAAGAGCTTATTGGGCCTTGCCAATTTCTATCGCAGGTTCGTGTCGGGATTCTCTCATATCGCATGGGCCCTCAGCCAAGTAACCAGGGATGGCGGTAAGGAAAAATTTGTGTGGGGCAATTCCCAACAACAAGCCTTCGATGACTTGAAGTATCATTTTTGCTCATCCCCAGTACTTTCATTACCGGACCAGCACCATCCCTTTGAGATCGAGACAGATGCTTCAGACTATGTTGTAGGCGTTATTCTCACTCAACACGACCACTCTGTAGCATATCATAGTGAGACACTATCAGATGTTGTCCGTAAGTACCCTACTTAGGAAAAAGAAATGCAATCCATTATGCAAGCCGGCCCCGGTGGAGACATTACATTCTAGGGAAGGAGACAATCATCCACACTTATCACAAGCCACTAAAGTTCATGCAAACCCAAGGCAAATTGCATAATGACTGCCATCAGAATTGGTCCACATACTTACAACAGTTCCACCTCAACATCAAGTATAAAATAGGAAGTACCAAATGAGTTGTTGATTGCCTCAACCGACCTCCATTCGTGGCACTCACCACAGTGCTAGACTCTTCTAGCCATGAGACCTCTGGATGGCCCCACCTCTATGACACAGACCTTGACTTCTCCACCACCTACCAAATGTTGGGATCAAACTCAGTGGTCACTAATTTCCATCTTCAGGATGGGTTGTTATGCCGTCTAGGCCATCTCTGCATTCCATCAAGCGAGCAAGTGAAGCTGATTTGGGAAGCTCACTACAGTCGGGTGGCAGGACACTTTGGCATCGAAAAAACTGTGGCAGTGCTACAAAAACATTTCTACTGGTCGAAACTTCGACATGATGTTGACAAGTATATCAGGTCCTGCACCACCTGCATTATTGCCAAACCGACCACTAAGAAACATGGCCTGTACACCCCTTTGTCTACTCCTGACAAGCCGTGGGAATCCATTTCAACGGACTACATGTTGAGCCTCCCGTTCACCAAGAGGGGCAATGACTGTGTTTTTGTGGTTGTTGATCACTTTTCCAAGATAGCGATTTTGGCCGCCTACAAGAAGAACATCACCGCAAAGGCCACTACCAAGATCTTCTTTGAACGCGTCTAGGTACACTTTGGGATCCCACAAACCATTATCTCAGATCGGGACAGTCGGTTCCTCAACACATTCTAGTTGAGCCTCTGGTCACGGATGGATACCAAGCTCACCAAATCCATTGCCTTCCAGACAGATGGCCAAATTGAGGTCGACAATCAGATGATCGTACATATCCTGCGCATGTACAAGTCCAAGCATCCCCGCACATGGGATAAGAGTCTTCCCTATGTCCAACACAACTACAACCGAACCCTGCATAGCTCAACTGGCCACAACCCCTTTCAGGTAGGGTTGGGATTCCAACCATTGGGACCAATGGATGTTGCGCTACCCCTGACGACCACCTCGGTCGACTCATCCCCTGATCCACCAAAAGTTGACACAACCACCCGATTCATTGAGCGGATCCAACACATATGCTAACAGGTTCAGGATATTTTATAGAAGTCCAATGCCAAGTACAAGCAGTGCCATGATCAACACCGGGTGCCACATAAGTTTCAGGTGGGCGAAAAAGTTTGGTTGCACTTGCAGAAAGAACATCTTACAGGGCCCCATCGGAAGCTTTGCCCACTACGGTATGGGTCATACACTATCACCAAGGCTGTGGGCGACAATGCTTTTGCGCTCAACATTACCCTTTCCTTGGCTTGCACCTAGTCTTCAACGTGGCTCTTCTTCGACCATATTTCCCACCATTATTGGACACCTCAGAGATAACAGAGCAGTTGACACCAACAGAGCTCAACCCTGACTGCATGCAACATGCATCCAATGATCAGATTATGGACACATAGATCAAGGGCACTCGACAATAAAGGATCCAGCTTTATCGAGTTGTCAAAGTAGGGCAGCTGTTGTACCAAGGCAAGTGGTTGTGCCAGGGCCAAATTCAGCAGAAATTTCCTCATCTAATGGGGGAACTCAACGCAATGGAGACTATTTCTTCCTAATGGGGGAGGATTGATCCATATGGATGTTGGTGGCCTCCCACCTATTCCAACTGGTTCATTTTGGCAGTTTTCCAAAATGGCAGTTTGTTTTCTAGTTTTCAAGTCCTTGACTTGCGGGGCCGTTTTGAGGCCCTAAACAACGTTTTTAGGGCTCAACTCAATGGAAATAACAACAAAATGTGTAGTCCTTGTATAAACCATTCCAACTGGCCATAGTGCGCCCAAAACGGAGATCGTATGCAAAAGTTATGACCCCTGGAAGTTGATGTACTAACTTACCCAAACGGGGCCCACATGACTTTTGGCGCTTCAACTCCTAGGGTTAGGTTTTTGGATGTCTAGGGTTTTTGACATTCTTGTTTATTGTAAGAAGGCCTTCAGAGGCTCATTGTAATCATATTATTGCGAATGAGTGTAGCCATCACATCTCTTCTCAGAGATAAGTCGCCACCATTCCAACAAGCTTGTTTTCCACTACATTTTACAGTTTCGGTTTATTTCCTTATTGAAAGTAAAACTAGTTTTACTGTATCTTTGTTATTCTATGTTAAGCATATTTTAATAATATGTATTCATTTCGTTCTGCTCATAAAATATGGATCAGCGGTATTAGGGCGGTCTTCTCCTTGTCGTCTTAATGCATGTCCCCAACAAGGTCAGGGTACAAAGAATTGGGTCTCGAGCTTATTTCACTTGAGGGCAAAAGCTCTCACACGACCAAACGACCTCTCATGGTAGGAGATAAGAAAGATGACAGAACAAGAGATCCTTTCAAAATGTTGCTTGAGGAAGCCCTCACGCAACATAGGAATGAGATGATGGCTAATTTCGCACAAATCCTTCGGCGACTACCAACAGGTGATGCATCTTCCTCGAGTGGAGGTATCGCCCCCTCTAAGGTACAAATCAACTTTGATATTCCTATATTTGAAGATCAGATAGACACAGATGCTATAGACAAGTGGTTTAATCTACTAGAAGGGTATTTTTATGTCCATAACTTTTATAGAGGCCAAAGTTAAAGCCTTTGAATCCGATGTGGGTTCTGATTCTGAGTCAGAACCAAAAAGGGGAAGACAGATCATTGACGCAGAACCTAGTGCTACCGTTGCTACCACCAAGCTCCCGCCTGGTGAACCAGATGAGTCAGAGAAAAGTTAATGCCTTTGCCATTTGCATATGTGGGTAAAAGGCACCCCGCTGCACTTCATCGTTGATAGCGGTAGCCAGAAGAACCTCATCTCAACAGAGGTCGTCAAGTGGTTGGCCCTACTGACAATGCCGCACCTGCAACCCTACACCATTGGATGGTTCCACGAAGGAAGCGATCTCTGTGTCAGCCAACGGTGTCGACTGTCATACAACATCAAGCCCTTGAAAGATGAGGTATTGTGTTATGTTTCTCCTCTCGAAGTTTGTAATGTTCTTTTGGGCCAACCTTATTTATGGAAACATCATGTTGTATATGAGTCTAGGCCTTGTAGTGTTATTATTACTTTGAACATGAAATTGTACATGATACCCGAGGCAGTCCCTCCTAGTGCTATTTCCTTGATCTCTGCGAAGCAATGCAGGAAGGTCATCTCTCATACCAGGAAATTTGTCTTCTTCGTGATTCGCTCTCAGAGTAAGCGAAAGATTGCAGCCACATCCAAGGCCTTCAAGGTTGATCTCTCCACACAATAAAATCAAGTGCATAAGGTCGTGGAAGAATACTCAGATATCTTCTCCTCTCATACCGGGATACCTCTACACTGTCAGGTCAAGCATCCCATCGATCTAACCCCAGGCGCACCGTTACCAAATGGGTCGGTCTATCACCGCTCTTTGTTAGAAAATGAGGAGATCAAGACACAGATCCAAGAAATGCTATGCAAGGGGCACATCCATCCCAGCTCATCGCTTTGTGGGATCCCAATCGTACTGGTGTAGAAGAAAGATGGGACCTAGCGACTCTCCATTGATTACCGGGCTCTGAATAAATTCACAGTCTGGAACCAGTACCCAATTCCCTGAATCAACGACCTCCTTGATCAGCTCATGGGGGGAAAATACTTCAGTAAGATTGATCTGAAGTTCGACTACCACCAGGTCCCAATAGAACAAACAAATGTATGGAAGACTGCCTTCAAGTCAAAAGAAGGTCTTTTTGAATGGTTGGTCATGCCCTTTGGTTTGTCAAATGCTTCAACAACTTTTATGAGGATGATGGACAATATCCTCCGACCTTTCATCAATAATTTTGTCCTAGTGTATCTAGATGACATCCTCATCTACTACAAGACTTGGGAGAAACACTTGGAGCATATTCAACAGGTTCTGAACACCCCGCGATAGCACAAATTATATGCAAACTTGGAAAAATGCTCCTTCGGCATGGACAAGGTCCATTACTTACGCTACATCGTTGATCAACATGGTGTGCATTTGGATCCAGCCAAGATCCAGGTCATCCATGACTAGCCAGCCCCAACCACACTCACTGAGCTTCAGAGCTTATTGGGCCTCACTAATTTCTATCGTAGGTTCATGTTGGGATTCTCTCATATTGCATGGGGCCTCAACCAAGTAACCATGGGTGGCGATAAGGCAAAATTTGTGTGGGGTTCGTCCCAACAACAAGCCTTCGATGACTTGAAGTAGCGTTTGTGATCATCCCCAGTACTTTCATTACCGGACCTGCAACATCCCTTTGAGATCGAGACAGATGCTTCAGACTATGCCGTGGGCATCGTTCTCACTCACCACAACCACCCCGTGGCATATCATAGTGAGACACTATTAGATGTTGTCCGTAATTACGCTACTTACGACAAAGAAATGTACTCCATTGTGAAAGCCTGCTGCCAATGGAGAAATTACATTATGGGGAAGGAGACAATCATCCACACTGATCACAAGCCACTACAGTTCATGCAGACCCAAGGCAAATTGTAGAATGACCGCCATCAGAATTGGTCCACATACTTATAACAGTTCCACCTCAACATCAAGTATAAAACAGGAAGTACCAACAGAGTTGTTGATTGCCTCAGCTATCCTCTAGTCGCAACACTCACCACGGTGCTAGACTCTTGAGGCCATGAGACCTTCGTATGGCCCCACCTCTATGAGACAGACCCTGACTTCTCCACCACCTACCAAATGTTGGGAGCAAACTCAATGGTCTCTAATTTCCATCTTTAGGATGAGCTGTTGTGCCTTCTGGGCCATCTCCGCGTTCCATCAAGTGAGCGCGTGAAGTTGATTTGGGAAGCTCACTACAGTCAAGTGGCAGGACATTTTGGTGTCGAAAAGATAGTGGCAGTGCTACAGAAACATTTCTACTGGCCAAAACTTCGCTAGGATGTCGGCAAGTATATCAGGTCCTGCATCGCCTGCGTTATTGCCAAACTGACAACTAAGAAACATGCCCTGCACACCCCTCTGCCTACTCCTAACAAGCCGTGGGAATCCATATCAATGGTCTACATGTCGGGCCTCCCGTCCACCAAGAGGGGCAATGACTGTGTTTTTGTGGTTGATCGCTTTTCCAAGATGGTGATTATGGCCACTTGCGAGAAGAACATCACCGCAGAGGCCACTGCCAAGCTCTTCTTTGAACACGTCTGGGTACACTTTGGGATCCCACAAACCATTGTCTCAAATCAAGACAATCGGTTGCTCAACACATTCTAGTCGAGCCTCTAGTCACTGCTGGATACCAAGCTCACCAAATCCACTGCCTTCCACCCTCAAACAAATGGCCAAACTAAGGTTGTCAATTGAATGATCATACATATCCTGCACATGTACAATTCCAAGCACCCCCGCACATGGGATGAGAGTCTTCCCTATGTCCAACACAACTACAACTGAGCCCTGTAGAGCTCAACTAACCACAACCTCTTTCAGGTGCAGTTGGGATTCCAAACATTGGGCCCCATGGATGTTGCACTACCCCTGGAGACCACCTCGAGCGAATCGTCCCCTGATCCACCAGAAGTTGACAAAGCCACCCAGTTCATTGAGTGGATCCAACACATCCGCCAACAGGTTTAGGATATTTTACAGAAGTCCAATGCCAAGTATAAGCAGCGCCATGATCAACACTGGGTGCCACATAAGTTTCAGGTCCCTGACTTGCGGGGCCGTTTTGAGGCCCTAAACAACGTTTTAGGGCTCACCACAGTCAGTACAACTTTTGATAGATAGAAGGAAAATGTGTAGCCCTTGGATAGACCTTTCAAATGGGCTATCGTGCACCTAAAACGGAGATCATATGCAAAAGTTACGACCCCGAGAAGTTGATGTGCTAACTTACCCAAATGGGGCCCACATGACTTTTGGCACTTCATCTCCTAGGGTTAGGTTTTTGGATGTCTAGGATTTTGGACATTCCTGTTTATTGTAAAAAGGCCTTCAAATCCTCATTGTAATCATCTTCTTGCGAATGAGCCCAGCTGTCACATCTCTTCTCAGAGACAAGCCGCCACCATTCCAGCAAGCTTGTTTTCCACTGCATTTTACAGTTTCAACTTATTTCCTTATTGAATAGAAAACCATTATTACTATATCTCCGTTATTCTGTGTTAAGCATCTTTTAATAATCTGTATTCATTTCATTATGCTCATAAAATCCAGATCACCACTAAATCTTTTGAAAAAAGGCATGTTGCAATCTGTCAAAATACGACCAACCCTGTGACATTGTGCACACCAAAATGGCACATTCACATAATCAAGGGTCTGGATATAAGACTTGTCTCCATTAATAATATTAAGAGATTAAAATAACCCCTGTCTCGCATCAAAGTCCACCAAGATGCGAGACATCGAGTGGAAGTTGTTTTCCTTGTAGCCATCATCGACTTCTATGAAAGTACTAATGGAATCCCTAATGGCTTTGATTCTTGCATCCATCCAAAGCTCCAAGGGGAGATTGGGGAGTTTCACCCATGTTAGATTGTTGGAGACAACCTCTACCCTTGCATTAAATATAGAGTGCCAGGGTTTTAGCCTGAGAATACTATGCTTTAGATACCAACACACTGCAAGAACTCTCCTAACATCCTCCTCATTTTTAAAGATAAAACCTATCCACCCTTGGGACAAAATATGAGTGATAGGGCCATAATCAAGAAATGACACCCACACCTCCCTTATCCACTAGTTCAGGTTAGTTATATTTATATGACATCTACAAAAGTCCCCGACAATGGTCCGACCAACCAGATCAATGAATTGTTCTATTTGCAGATCCTCCCTCACAACAAGGGATACATTGTTGCCCTTGGATTTCACTACTTTCTTTCCTATGTGTCTGGAGCCTTAGACATTCTTTAGATTTTGGCTGAGACCCCTATGTTTTCCAAATCCCAATCGAGATCCAATAAACCTTAGGTTTTTCGGAGAATGGGGGGAAGAGGCCAGTGGAAGAGCGATGAAGGGGGAGTAATGTGCACTAGAATCAACACAAGGGGGAGTAATATAGATGCCCCTCATGTTGACTTGATCGACCTGTGTCGAAGTTCGAAGATAGGAGGTAACCCCTACATTGTTTAGGCCATAGTCTTTCAACTGTCGACAAGAACCTTTAAGGATGTCATAGTTGTCAGGACCCATAAACCTAACAAAGGCACGATCTACCAAGTGTAGAAAAGGAGGGCTCGATCCCTCAAAAGAATTCTCAGTACCAGTCGATGGATCCAACCTCTCCTCACTCACACGAGAGGAGACAAAAATCATATCTTTCGAGAGAGTATCCTATGAGTAATTGACATGTTGTATTTTTCCATCCTTGAAAGGTTGTCCATGAAATGGCACCATTTTTCAAACCGATGTCATTGTTTTGGGACCACAAACTCAACGACAAGATGCATATACGCAAAACCCTAGTTACATTTGCTCTATCTATCTTTCAAGAATAGTATATTGAATAGTTTGAATTATATATATGAGAGAATATGATTGTCCATTGGGTCTAGCTTGAGTGGTTGGGAGGAATGATTGTTATCCTCCCCACCTAGGTTCAATTCTAACAAGTGGCATGTTGAGCTCTTAACGAGTATATTGCCTTGAGCCCTATGTTGACAAAGCCTCGAGCTTCTGACAAATCCAGTTTACCTTGAGTACCATCCTCAAAATGAAGAAAAATACTTAATAAGTTTCTTGGAGATATGTATTCCACAGTAACAAAAAAAATATGAGAGAAGATGATGAAAGATTAGATTAAACAAACCAATGAAAGTCATATAAAAAACTTCTTATATGTTTTTATAGCTTTAGTATATAATTTTTGAATTTTGAGATAAAGAGGAGATTTTATTGTTAAGACATATAGTACCATGCAATAATTATATAAAGCTTTTTGGACTATGTTGATGTCGCAATGTTAAAAAGTTACAGTTTTGATATTATAAAGAGGGCCAAAAACCACAAAAAAGTTGATCACATTTGTTCTTATTTTTTCTACGAAGAAAAATAATTTTATTAATATTTACAAATGATCAAAGTATGTAAATGAAATTAAAGAGTATAATAAACCACATTAGTGATACGTGGAAGTGCTAAGGCTACTTATAAATGATAAGTTACGGAGTTGTATCATAATGTGCTCACCATGTTGTTGTTGCTTGCCCACCTACCACTCATATAATACAATGTTAGGCAAGCTTTCATCATGTAAAAGTTTCATGATTTTTAATGAATTAAGGATTATAATTATATTGCAATTATTTGTTTAGAGGTAGAGAGAATTATAGAGATGTATTTTAAATTTATAATATAATTATATTTATTATAAGTAACAAGTTATTTATTTAAGAAAATTTAAGAAATAAGATGTTTAGTTACAAGTTTGTAAATCAAAGTTAGTGTACATTTATTTATATTTTAGTATATTTGAAAGTTAACCAATTATTTTAATTCTAAATATAATGAATAATTTATTCTATTTTTCAATTGAAAACTAAAAAGTTATATTGATATAAGCCAAACAATTTACGATCATTTTTCAATTGAAAACTAACAAAGTTACTGTACATTTATTTATATTTTAGTATATTTGAAAGTTAATCAATTATTTTAATTCTAAATATAATGAATAATTTATTCTATTTTTCAATTGAAAACTAAAAAGTTATATTGATATAAGCCAAACAATTTACTATCATTTTTCAATTGAAAACTAAAAAATTATATTGACCTAAGTCCTTCTCATTATTTCTTAATAATTTCATTAATTATTAAATAATAATTCTAAATATATAAGACCCCCGGATGGGGTGCCACGCGGAGCAGCGTGGGCACGTGGAGAAGCGTCAGGAGGGGCCATTAATGGTAGATAACCGCCCTCATATCCCTGCTAGTTATGAAGGGTATCACTTCAGTCGGCTTCCACCTTCCACCTTTTGACGGGGCCTCTCACTCGCGCGAACAAGCCGGTCAGCCAGAGCATTAAGCCCACAGCCTTAATGGCTACAACCACCATTTTTGCCCTTATCAACCTTCTCGGCAGCCTTGGGATGCATTCACAGCTCACAGAGCCGAGCAAGAATAGACGTGCAGGGGAAGTTCTGGCTTTCGTCTTCATTCTCATCATGCCACGAGCTAGAGGAAGACCCCGCAGAGGAGCATGGTGGTACGCGACCAACTCTCAGCGGAAAAGGCATAAACGATTCGAGCGAGCTCTGGTTCTTGCCAAGAAAAAGAGACCCAGGGAGGCCAAAGTAGCAGACTCGCCCCCCAGAACATATGTCGAGGAAATTCCTTCAATGGAACTCCCCCACGACTTCTCTGAAAGTCGCATGTTTACGGTTCCAGACAACTGGAACCCCCCTGCGTGTATTGGAGCAGAAGCACCAACTCCCCGCCTGCGAGAAGCACACGGTCCCAACGATGCTCCCACTGAGGAATTCGCCACCTGCCTGGTAGAGGAAGAGCTGTCGGAAGGCAACAATGAATTGAAGCCACAGAGAATGCAACAGGCACACCAGGAGACAAACGCTGAGCAAAAGTCGCCACCCCCGCCACCGCTTCTTCACCCGGAGCACGTGAACTTGATTTTTGAGGTCCGCAACATGGTGGATGACCAAATCTTCAGGGCTATCCGCGTTAACCAACGCCTGGATATGCTGTATGCAGCCTACTCCAGTGCCACCCCACGACGACAATGCCCCACCTGTGCTCAGCTCTATGCCATTCCTGTCAAAAGCGGCAAGGAGACAGATGACCGCGAGGACACCAGTTAATGGATTCTCCTGTTCAACATTGTTTCAAACTCTCTCTTTTTTGATGTTTATCAGAGTTGTAGCTCTTCTAGTTCATAGCCATGTTAGCGTTAGCATAGGCATTATCAAACTGCTGCTGAAACTGGTCACGCACCTTGGTTTCCTTCAGGCAGGGTGGCAAAACGATGTTTTGAACTTGCATGCTATTTTGGACAGGCCAGCTATCTCGGTTTCCTTCACAGGCGGGACAGCTGGCACCTCCATGTCATGGTGTAATTTTGAAGCATTCATATAATAGGATCTGTTTTTACTTAAAAAAAAACAAAAATTCTAAATATATAAGACTTTATTTATTGAATAATAATGTAATTATATAGAAAACGAGGAATCATTTTTCATTTTTTTAATTCCGTTTATAAAATAATTGGTTAGAACTAATGTAAGAATAATATCTTACTAGAGTAAAAAAAAAATGTTCTATTAAAGTAAAAAAAAACAAAAAAAAACATTAATTAAATTGAGATACATGAAAAGATATAAATAATGAAATTAATAAGAACATAACTATGGTTGTAATAGCAATTGAACTTATGAACATTAATATGGTTGTCATGATCCAGAAACCTAACAAAGGCACAATCTACCAAGTGTAGAAAAGGAGGGTTCGATCCCTCAAAAGAATTCTCAATACCAAACGATGGATCCAACCTCTCCTCACTCACACAAGGGGAGACAAAAATCATATCTTTCGAAAGAGTATCCTCTAAGTAATTAACATGTTGTATTTTTCCATCCTTGAAAGGTTGTCCATGAAATGACACCATTTGTCAAACCGATGTCATTCTTTTGGGACCACAAACTCAACTGCAAGATGCAATGCGCAAAACCCTAGTTCCATTTGCTCCATCCATCTTTCAAGGATAGTATATTGAATAGTTTGAATTATATATTTGAGAGAATATGATTGTCAATTGGGTCTAGCTCGAGTGGTTGGGAGGAATGATTGTTATCCTCCCCTCCTAGGTTCAATTCCAACAAGTGGCATGTTGAGCTCTTAACGAGTATATTGCCTTGAGCCCTATATTGACAAAGCCTTTATGATGGAAGATTAGATTAAACAAACCAATGAAAGTCTTATGAGAAAAGATGATGGAAGATTAGATTAAACCACAAAAATGTTCTTATTTTTTTTAGGAAGAAAAATAATTTTATGAATATTTGCAAATGATCAAATTAGGTAAATGAGATTAAAGAGTATAATAAATCATATTAGTGATACGTGGAAGTGCTAAGGCTACTTATACAGAGTGAGTGGGCCTAATGGTTAAGAACATGTGTTTTCTCTTAAGAGGTCACAGGTTCAAATCTAGAGGGGGGTAGGGTATGTATACCTTAATCGCCATAACCTTAAAAATAGATTATATAGATGTATTTTAAATTTATAATATTATTATATTTATTTTAAGTAACAAGCTATTTATCTAAGAAATAAGATGTTTAGTTACATGTTTGTAAATCAAAGTTATTGTATATTTATTTATATTTTTAGTATATTTGAAAATTAATCATTATTTTAATTTTAAATATAATGA
>ML803449.1:73722-102347 GCA_009831015.1 Picea engelmannii | reverse complement strand
AGTCGAGCTAAGGCCAAGTAGACCGGGTTGAGTTGTTGGTTAGAAGGGCTAAGTCTGGGTTAGATTTCTCTAACAGAGATAGGGACTGTCATGTTGATTGAAGAGACCCGATACAAAGCAATTTCGTACAACATAAATCGTACCAGAAGTCGTACAGCCTAGGGCTGTAAGAATCTTGGCTTGTGTAATTTATTTCAAAGAAATAAATAGAGGAGAAACTAGCCGTTGCTTGTGTTGGGTGGTTGTTCTCTTGCATAACCAAAGATTTGTGTGCTTTTATTTTATTTTATTTTATTATATATATATATATATATATATATATATATATTTCCACATGGTATTAGAGCGCAAGATAAACAGAACAACCCTCAACGAGAAAGGAATCTAGGCATTAAGTTAAATGGAAGAAGATGTCTGCAAAGCATGCCTCTCTTGTACTCAAACTAAGGATGTTTGGTACATAGATAGTGGAGCATCTAGTCACATGACTGGCCATAAACATTACTTCAACAACCTGAGCGAAAGAGAATTTGGGTTCGAGATTCTGCTTAGTGATGATTACGCATACCATCCAAAGGGAATTAGAACTATAAAGTTTGAGAGGGAGTTAAGTAAACCTCTCTATCTTTCAGATGTCCTCTATGTTCCTGGATTAAAGAAGAATCTCTGTTTTGGAAGAGGGATATGAAGTATCCTTCAAGGATCGAAGGGCATACATTAAACCAAAAGGTCCAAGTAAGGGATCTGAGCAAGTTATTGGAGTAAGAAAAGACAAGTTATATAAGTTACAATTTGATTCTCACTATGCTCTAGCTAGCAGCAGTGGCAAGAAGGATTGTGAGCTATGCAATAGAGGTTTGGCTCATATTGGGCATGGAGTTCTCAAGGTTTTGGGCAAGATTGTGACAGGAATGCCTTCTTTCCTCACAAATTATCATGAGGTATGCAAGGGATGTGATCTAGGTAAGTATGTAAGAGCACCTTTTCCTAAGAGTGATCATAGATCCAAAAGCATATTGGATTTGATTCATACTGATATTTGTGGTCCCATGTCTTCTCTGTCCATAGGGGGAAAGTTCAGATATTACATCAGCTTTATAGATGATTTTTCTAGAAAAACTTGGATTTATTTTTTGACAAAAAAAACCTCAGAAGAGGTGCTCAAAAGATTTCAAGAATTCAAAGCTTTTGCTGAAAATCAAACAGGTAAGAGAATAAAATTCCTCAGATTTGATAATGGAGGAGAGTACACATCTCATGCTTTCAAGAAATTATGTGCAAAAGCTGGGATTAAGAGGGAGTTGATAGTCCCATATACTCCTCAGCAAAACGGTGTTTCAGAACGAAAGAATAGGGCGATTGTTGGGGTAGCAAAAGCAATGCTGCATGATCAAGATCTTCCTAAGTTTCTCTTGGCAGAAGCTTGTAACACTGCTATGTATCTTCAGAATAGAAGTCCTCACAGAGTGCTTGGGAATGTAACCCCTGAAGAAGCATTTACAGGGAAGAAACTAAGCTAGATCTATCATATCCCTGTCATATCCCTACTAAGAAAAGAACTAAGCTAGATCCTACAGTAGAGAAAGGAATCTTAGTGGGATATAGTGAGACATCCAAAGCCTACAGAGTATACATTCCTTCCACTAGGAAGATGGTGGAACGTAGAGACATTAAGTTTGAGGAAGAGAGAGCCTTTCGAAAATCTTGTTAAGACAAAGAAATTATGGAAGCAGAAGTATTTCCTCCTCAGAGCTTAGATCTTCCCACAAAAAGTCAACAAGAGGAAGAACAACCAACTTCTTCCAGAAAAAGAAAACCAAAGTGGGCCGAGCAGTTGTTAAAAGAAGCTAGTGAGCAAGTAAAGTCGCCTAAGACCTCAATCAGAACGAGCATCCCCCCTCAGAGGTACACATGATACTCTACTCTCATGAGTAACATTATTGAATCGGAACCGACCTGCTTCGAAGAAGCCATTAAAAGGCAAGTCTGGAAGGACTCAATGATGGAAGAATATGCCTCCATAATGAAGAATGATGCGTGGGAAATAGTGCCCTGGCCAAAGAACAAGTCTGTAGTTAGTTCCAGGTGGATATATAACATCAAGCATGCAACAGATGGTAGCATTGATAAATATAAGGCTAGATTTGTGGCCTAGGGATTCTCTCAGAAGGAAGGAGTGGATTATGATGAGAACTTCGTTCCAGTGGCTCATTATACCTCCATTCGTGCAGTTATGTCTATCGCCACTCAGATGGGATGGAAAATACATCAAATGGATGTCAAAACAACATTCCTCAATGGGAAGATTGAAGAGGACGTCTATCTGGAACAACCACAAGGTTTTGAAGTTCATAATAGAGCCAATCATGTCTGTCGTCTGAAGAAGGCTCTTTATGGACTTAAACAAGCACGCAGAGCTTGGTATTCCAGAATTGACAATTAACTCTAGAGTATTGGTTTTTTCAAGAGTGATGCAGACTCAAATCTGTATCTTCTCACGAGCAAAGGTGATGTTCTCATTCTTGTACTTTATGTTGATGATCTATTTCTCAAGGAGTATAAACTCTGATTGCAGGTTGCAAGTAGGACTTGGCTAAAGAATTTGAGATGAAAGACTTGGGTCTAGTGCATTATTTTCTTAGCTTAGAAGTCTGACAACGAGAGGGTGAAATTTTCCTAGGTGAAGGAAAATATACAGTTGAGATTCTCAAAAGATTTAGGATGGAGGACTGTAAACGCATGGCCACTCCTATGATTACTAATCTTAAGAAGCTAAACACCTCTGAGTCAGAGAAGGTGCATCCTACCATCTATAGACAATTGATTGGGTGTTTAATGTATTATCAGAGAAGGTGCATCCTACCATCTACAGATAATTGATTGGGTGTTTAATGTATTTAACTAGCACCAGGCATGATATTTGTTTTGCTGTCAACACTCTCAGTCAACACATGGTAGACCCAAGGAGAGTGCATTGGATTGCAACAAAACACATCTTGAGATATCTGAAAGGAACATAGAATATGGGCTTTAGTTTATTTAGGGGGATCAAGTGAGACTAGTAGGATATTCAGATTTAGTTTAGGCTAGAAGCACAGTTGATAGGAGAAGTACTTCTGGGTGCTGCTTCAGCTTGGGTTCATGCATAATCTCCCGGTACAACAGAAAACAAAGATCAACAACCCTCAGTTCAACAGAAGCCGAGTACATGGCAGCCGACCAAGCAAGTTGTGAAGCCCTTTGGCTGCGAAAGATTCTTGTAGAGTTGTTTGATGCAGAGTTGAGTCCTACCATAATATACTGTGACAATTAGAGTTGTATCAAAATCTTAGACAATCTAGTATTTCATGATAGATCCAAACACATTGAAATCAGGTATCACTTCATGAGGGATAAAATACAGAAAGGGGCAGTAAAGCTTCAGTATGTCTCTTCAAATGAGCAAGTTGCAGATATCTTTACAAAGGGATTGCCTAAGGGAAAATTTGAGTACTTCAAGGAGAAGTTGGGAGTAATAGAGAACACTTTCCTCACTAAGAGGGAGTGTTAGAATTCCTATAGCGAGGATAAGTTCTCCATAGAGTAAGGACACAAAAAGTGAAGTCAAGTTATCTCAATGTAAGATTAAGTCCCGACCATTGATCTAGATCAAGATCTAATGGCTAGGATTGTTTTGATGGTACTCACATGGATTGCCATAGGATTTAAAAGGGGGGCGAGTCAATGCATTCTATATATAAAAGAGAAAGAACTCGAGCCATATAGTAGCTAGGCTGGTCGAGTTAAAGGGAATGAGGCCATACCTTTGTATGACGTCGTACAGTCAAGCACCCAGGTACAGGATACAACCGAGCTAGGGCTAAGTAGACCGAGTTGAGCTATGGGTTAGAAGGGCCAAGTTTGGGTCAGATTCCTCTAACAGAGATAGGGATTTTCATGTTGATTGAAGAGACACGATACAAAGCAGTTTCGTACATCATAAATCGTACTAGATCGTAGCAGAAGCCATATAGCCTAGGGCTGTAAGATATCTTTGCTTGTGTAATATATTTCATAGAAATAAATAAAGGAGAAACTTGCCGTTGTTTGTGTTGGGTGGTTGTTCTCTTGCATAACCAAAGATTTGTGTGCTTTTATTTTATTTTATTATATATATATATATATATATATATATATATATTTCCACATGCCTAAGGTGATCAAATTTGACTACATCTTCGTCATTCTAAGGGAGTTAGTTATACTTTGGGTTATATACTTTGATTTGTCTATCAAGCCAGTGATGCATGGAATTTTTTTCCTATCCATTGTGTGTTGAGTTGTTCTTCAGTTCTGTAACAGTCTCTTTAGACACCATCTCTTCTTGGAGTTCATTGTTCTTCACTTTTGTGATTCCCTATTTCTCCAACATGGTATTAGAGTTGTTGGTTTGAGACCCAACCTATTGTCTACAAGTCGTTTCTAAGGTTGTCACTTGCATGCGCTTCTAATGAGTTTGATCTCCTTGGTAGGTTGGCTTAGGGTTTCGACTTGTGGATTGGATTAGGGTTTTGTAAAGTGATTATGAGTTCTAAGCAAGAACTTGTGGTTTTGAATGGCCACAACTATAGCATGTGGGCACAAGACATGGAAATGCTATTAAAGAGTAAATCACTTTGGCAAGTTACAAAGACACTACGGTTCTAGAGCCTAATGATCATCAACATAAGTTCATCATCGATGGGAAAAAGGAGGAGGTTGTAGGAGTTATAACGACCTACATCTCCATGGAGATTTGTTTTCATACAAGTGGGATCTATTGTCCAAATCAAGTCTAGAAGAAGTTGAAGACTCTATTCGACAAGCTCGATGAAAGTTAGGTTATGCATTGAGAAAGAGTTGATCTATTTTAATCCTCCCTTCTTTGAGAGGATTGAAGATTATTTATCTTGTGTGAAGGAGCTACAATTGAAATTGGATGAATGTGTAAAGGCTTTTTCTAATAAAGATGGTCAAGTTATAGAACCGATTGTTATGAATTTAAAAGCACCCTATGATGTATTATGTTTGACATTTTGTGTGGGTTGAGCTATCAGAAAAGAAGATGGTAAGGACTATACCTTTGATTCATTTTGTGGTTCACTAATTAGGGTGCAAGGAAAGTTGCTTCACGAATATAAACTTGAGATCAAGCAATATGCCCATCTCCTTAAGGGAAAAATTTGATAGAACTATAGAGAAAGAGGTTGAGAATACAATCATCAAGATTAGTTGTATAAGCCGACGATGAGTTGAAAGAAGTTGAAAATACAATCAAGGGAAAGATTATGGAGGAAACTATGATAAGGATTGTATCAACCAGATTGACTAAATGAAGCATGTAATTTGCCATCAACTAAGAAAGGTAAGATGGAGAAGATTGTTGCTACTGTGGAAAGACAAGACATGTCGAGAAGACTTGTTGGAATTGTTAGCTTTTGGGGTTACTTCGAAAGTGTTTACACCGTGTTTGCGAGTGCTTCATGTGATGTGGGGTGCAGGTGTATGGATGATCCCTAGGTTGTTTGATGATGGACATGCACATGTGGAGGTGGCTTAATCTTGGATTGCTAGACCTTGCTTAATGCTTGTGGCATTCTTTCTTGGAGTGTTGGAGACCTTTAGACAACTTGTTGATTTCTTCATGATGGCCACATGGAGGTCGAGTTACTTGCTAGGAGGATGCCTTGCTTTGGATGAGGAGTGCTTGACATTTTTGGAGGAGGGGCATTGAGCCCTAAATGGCACGGACACACTTGGATTGCCTGAATGGAGGCCTGTACTCGACTTATGCTAGCATGGGTTGAGGGAGTGAAGATGTACCTTATCGTGCCACTCTAGGTCTTCGAGCCAGTCCTCGGGCTAGAGGGGGCTATCCTCAGTATTTCCTAAGGCAAGAGTTCTCGTTTGTCGGCCAACAACAAACTATTTATCTTTGAAACTCTGATTGGATTTACAATAAATATTGATGATGCAAGAAGTTAATCTTTGCACCTAGGTTTAAAAAGATGCTTTGATATTTTAAAATGATCAACGAAACAAACTCTTTAGAACTACTAGGCATAGTATCTAAAGACTGGTGTGAAGAGGTGCCTTAATCATGCTTTCAATCTCTGAAGATAACTAAGTAGAAAATGAATCATGCATATAGAAAGAGGGCAAAGCATACATTCTTATTAAACACGTTCATGAGATAGAAAATCAAATGGGCCAGGCAAAACAAAGATCCATTGATTTATTCAACACCATGGAAGACAAAAATATGAAATGAAACCAACATAAATTTGCTTGAATCTTATCTTGTCTTCTTCTAGTGATGTTATTCTTCCTTCAAGAGCTTTCTTAGAGGCATATAGGGAAGCACAGTTTCTATTAAAAAAATCAATCTCCCCCTACAATTGCTTTTCTTACAATGACAACTTTTGCATGAGTAGGAGTGCTATAGTTGGTTTGGTTCCTCCCAAGGCTTTGATTTGCTCTTGCTTCTCTTTTAAGATATGAACAACCTCAGCAGTGGTTTGGGGATCCTTCCCTAAAGAGACAAGCTTTTCTTCCAATACCCCTTTTTCTGCCTCCAAGGCCTTCACCTTCAGGGTTAAGTACCGATTCTTTGAGATTATGGACCTTGACTTCCTCATGAATTTCTCATTTTCAAAGGAAGCCTTGATGTGGCCATCATAGGTTACATTGTTGGAGCTCTTGGCCATCCCGATGTTGTTAGTAGGAGGCAATTCGAAAGTTTTAATTTTGACTTGGGCTGCTCTCCAATCCTCTGGTCTCATGGTTGACAAGTATGGGCTCAAAGGTGGTCAAAGTGAGTTCATCTATGAGGCCATCATACATGGGGAGCAACCTAGGTTGTGCAAGAGGTTCATCAGGCTTTGAGGAAGAGAGGTGGTCTTCTTTGGAACTGCTCTTCATCTCCTTTTCTTCCTTAATGATGTCACAGGGATCTATGGATTCCAAGGTTTGAATGTTCTCAAACAAAGGAAGGGAAGAACTAGTCTCTTGAGAGGTCTTATCACCAAGTGTGTTGGGAAATCCTCATGGTAAACTGTATAAGTAACTTTCGGAATTTGGATGGAGTAGGGGTGGATTGAGTGGATTGGGTCATCTGGGAAGAGACTCCAACTACCCCTTCTCCATATATTCTACCCCTTCTATTGATTTGCTTTTGTCTTCTTCTCTTATCTTTCCTACTACGCCTTTTGTCACTACCCTAGTTTGTTCTGTTGCTTCTCTAGTTGCCTTTTCTATTGCTCCAATTATTCCCTCTCCTTCATCCCCTGTAACTGCAACCTTTGGAGGCTCTCCTATTGGGTTTTTTTCTTGTAGGGGGGGAATTTGTCTTATGAATCTCTGCTTGACATGCTCTTGATATCACTTGTCGACCTTCTCTTGATGGCACAAAAGTGGATGGAGGTCTGTCTTCTTAGTGAGCGAGGTCCCAATGTTAGGCCCCATTCCCAATCTCTTTGGGCTTTTGATTACAGGTATGGGGTCGATTGGACCTTGCTCATCCTTTCCTATCCCACCAATCTCTTTCAATCCCATAGAGGTGAGCATATGGAAACCCTTTTGATAGACTTGTTTGGCTGGTGGGTTGGGATTGCTCGGTTTGTGCTATTTGCTGTGCCCACATAGTGGGGATTGGGGATTCTTCCATCCTCATTATTAAAATGTACCTTGTCCTAAAAATTAGAGAATTTCTAGTCTTTGGGTAGGTTACCATAAGGAATCTTTTTTGTGCTTAGGACTAACCTCATCCTTGACCACACTACCATCTTTTTCTTGCCAAAATTGTCCTCCAATATCTCTTTCCTTCTTTCCTCTACTTGGCCATGAATTTCATGTCTTTAGCTGTGAGCCTGTGACTACTGCATTTTCAAGCCTAGTAGAAAGTGAAATATTCTAGGGCCTTAGGTTGGTGAGAAAGTTGAGGAGGGAGAGGTTGTTTCATCACATTGCTAGGATTATCTTGAGCTTCTATGATAACTTTTACTTGCATCTAGGAATGTTGGTTTGCTAGCTTCTCTTGTGCAAGCCTATGTTCGTGGTCATTAGGTCTATGATTAATGTTCCCCTTTAGCTTTGATATTACACAGCAAGGATCATATTTCCATGGGTTGTGCAAAGGAAAATTCATTTTTTTCAATATTTTGGCTGCTTCTTTGGCCCCTTTGTGGTTGGAGAAAGCATAACCACCCAAGACAATGGGGTAGATTATATGGCTTTTCTTCTTTGACTTTGTGAAGCATATCTCATCTATATGCAGGAGGTACTTGACATACTCCAAGATGAACACCCTTGGTGTGAGGAGCTTAGGCAACCTATAGGGAGCTACCTTTGATTTGTACAGCCTGATCATTGTATAATCTTCTATTGAGAACCAGTCCCCTCTCCTGCAAAGAGCATTTGTGTATAAATATGACTTAATTTCATTTGGCATTTTAATTGGTTTCTTCCCAGTGATAATAGAGAATGTTGCATACATGAACTTGTTTATATAATTTAACAGGGAGCAATCATTTTCATTCCTAACCTAAGGGAACTAATCGATACACTTGGTGGTTTGGTCTTCCTTTGATAGTTACGACCCCAGGTGGTGGGCTAATGAACCACTTTGGTAATAAATAAAAAAGTAGACAAGGTACAAAGGGTACCTTTAGAATTTCTCAAAACTAAAATTGTCAAGCTGTTCCCTCATGTTTTGAAAGATGGGACTAAGGGATGATGAAAGCAATCAAGAAGGACTAACATTGCCTCATAAACCATAGAGTCACGATCTCTTCCAAAGATGATGGTGAACATGGAGATGGACTCTTGAATCCAAGGAAATAATTTTTTTGGCTAGGAATGGTGGGGACGAGTCTAAGAGCCGACTTTTTTTAGGCACTAGTCTGGTGAACTTACACTTTCTCTTCTTTGCAATTAAGTTTAAGTACATTCCCCCACATTATTCCATTGACATGACCTTTGAGTCTATGGATGTCTCCAACATAGTAGATATGAAATTTGGCCGTGATGGTAAATAACTCGTTTTGGCCATTGGAGGTGAGGACAACAGATGAGCCAGGGTCATAATTTTTGGCGCATGATTCAACAAATTTTGGGAATGGATAGTTTTCTAGAACTATGTGTTGTGTAAGGCCAAAGGACTAGTGAGAATTTCAATCATGTTTGTTAGGGATTTTCCATTATAAGCACCAATAAACTTTCTGGGGTTGGTCGAGCTTCGGACTGGAGGGGCTACTTGGGCCTTGGACTTTTTTGGCATATTGAAACAACTCTTAGAGGAAAAACTTGAATTAGAGAGTAGTAGTTGTACTTACTTGAAAATGGAGAGATACTTAGTTGGTAGCGCTAGCTCACAAACTCATGGTGGAGAAATTCTAATTTTTGACGGGAATACATTGGGAATGGTCTTATTTTCTTTGGTCTCCAAAGCTCTTTCTGTCTTCGGGCTTTTGTACATAATGAGGGGAGAAGGGAGGGTTATTGAGTTTTAATGTAGCCAATAGTGACTTGTGCATGTCATTACTGTCGACAAGAGTAATAATTGGCAAGTTTTTGGCTTTGCTGTCTTTTCCTTTTTGGACTAGGGTACGTGGCAGTCTTCAATTTGTTTGGAAAATATACTTAGGGACTTTGAGATCGAATCTGCATCCTCATTAGTTGCTCCACGATTCTCTATAGGGAATATTCCTGAAAAATGTTGTTGCAGTTTTAAACATTAGTGGAGTAGAATCCCAAGAACCAATAGGAGTTATAGATATACCATGCAGAGTAAATCTCAGTTGTTTGCAACTTTTCCTCCGTCACTCCCTCTCCCTTTTCCAAAATCCTTCAACCCAAATCCTTCAACCCAATAAGATTCGTTGAGCTTGTGGGTGGGGTAAATGTCGGTCGTTCGTGGCTTTTCCTCCAGTGGGCCCTTTGCCTTTCCCAAAAACTTGTGAGCCAATAAGAGCCATTGTTATCGCGGGTGAGGTAAATCTTGACCGTTTGGGGCTTTTTCTTTATTGGACAATAGACATTGCAAGGTGCTGCCAATCGTAGATCTAGTTTAGGGTGATGAATGCTGGCCATCCATTACTCCTGGGCGCATAAACATATTGTCTTACTTACTTCAAAGGGTGTCTAGGAGGTGGGTGAATTTGTGACGAGTATGTAACCTCAGGAGGAGTGTTCCAGAGGAACAACACCGTGCAAGATGGGGTTTAGCTTGGTGTTCTATTTGGAGTTGGAGTAATCATGATCATTTAATTGTGGAGCTGCCTTGTTTTCGATCTTGCAAGTTAAGTAGGAAAGACATTTTCTTTTGGAGGGACCTATAGGATTATGAAACTAGGAGTTGGAAGGAGTAGAGGGGTTTGGCTTGTTAGAAAACACTTTTGTCCTTTGATGAACCTTCCTAGGTCTCGTAGAGGTGACATGTCTTTGATTTAGGTGAATCACTATCTAACTTAGAAGTGTGGGAATTCACCTAGCACTTAGTGCCTCCATCAACAAAGATAAGTTGAAACAAAGAGGTAATGAGCCTAGTGGAACCTAGTTAGGAGTAGCCCCACAGAGTCTCTTGCCTATGGATAACCGTCTACTGGACATATAAGGCTGGGATCACTTATCATGGTTGTGAAAGGTCATAAGGTAATCACTTGTGTCTTGGAATAAGCAGTGAAACCTCCCGTAGATCCCATAGTATCGGGGATACTCGAAGACAAAATGTTCTTTCGACTCAATCTCTTGGGAGATGGCATAGCTAGTAGATCCTCTCGGACCTTGGGATGTGGTGGGCCATCTTCATCCATAGGTTATGTGAGCAAATTTGCAATTGGTTGAGTGAGTTCCTGAGGCCATGAACCCACTAACACATAATGTAGTTGGGACAAATAATGAGACTATTGTAAATGTACATGAAGTGCTCATAATAAAAGGGCACCTTGGGATTAAGAGTTTGAGGGGAGAGACCCAAGTGCTTTGAATTTATATTTGATAGAAGTTCTTCCTTCTACTCTATTGATCTTTTCTTGCATTGGAAGGAGATGATTAGTGGCATCCAAAGAGTCATTGAAAGAGGGAGACACTCAACGAATATTCTAATGCATTGAAGGAGTGACATGGCCTTTGAGAACCAACTTTGTATGTGCCATGAAAAGCCTAGGGAGGCAACCCCCTTGGAGGAGCAAAGAGCGGGATAGGGATGTCCATCACGCCCAAAATCATAATTTCCTAAGATGTGGATCCTATGTAGAAAAAATATGAGTTTGAAAATGTATCCAAGTGTAAAGGATGAGCCCCAAACTCAGTGTGGATAGTAACATGCAGGAGCATCCGTTTGCAATGGATTATACATCAGAGTATGATAAAATAAACTCTCTCAAAAGGTGACCACTCCGCTAAAGTCAAACTAGATCTTTGGACCTTAGTGCCATAAAGAACAGTGGGTTTATTGATGGTGTCAAAGAGGAACAATTTCGTTGGGATGTGGACCCCATGAAGGTGTGGTCGGGAAGGGGGAATGGAGTGGAGACATAAAGACCATGGATATGAGGTATCAGAGCCTAATTTACCAATATATAATCTACAACACTAGCATTGCCACTGTGAGAAAACGAGTGTACTTGTCAAATTTTGGGTAGCACAAAAGATCGTTGGAAATGAGAAAGTCATGTGATTCACTAGTTTGCAGAAGGTGTCCTCATAGGTCGTGATTGGACTATACCCATCAATTGATTTCCTCTGAGTACCAATGAAAGCTAGGTCAATTTCATGGAGGTAAAGGGCATCCTTTGCATGGCCATGGGTCGATGTTGAGAGGGTCTTGGTGCTCATGTGTTGAAATTACCCAAAAGTATGACATTGCCTCGAGATGAATACATAGAGATCTCAGGACCAAGGTTGAGAAGGGGATCACCATCAAAATGCAAGGCCAAAGTAGCAAATGTCAATGCATATGTTCCTGAGAGGGGATGTGTAACACCACCAAACCACATCAATCTGGAATGTATGTCAGAGGCCAACAGTGACACATTGGACCAAACACTATCACATTAGAGGCAAACAACACCCCCCACATCTACAAATGTTCAATGATATCTTGTAATATCTCGCAATGACCTCTTTGGAATCTCACGTGTCTTGGTGAGGAAAATGAGATCCTGCATGGAAAGCACATCCAGAAAGGTACCTAGAGAGGACAATGTGTAGCTGTTGCAATTCCAACATGGAATAGAGAGTGGATGCTCCCTCCTTAACCTGGCATGACTATCATTTGGTTGGCCAAGGACCTGGCCACCTAGGTGGGTGAGAGTCATGCATAACAACTCAAAGGCTTTAGAGAACGATCCACTTGTTCTCCTTTCTAGTTGAATGAAAATGTCAATTAAAAAAAATGAATTGTGGGCAGAAAGGTAGAATTAGTTACACAAAAAATAGGGGCATTGCTAATGTGATAAGAGAAATGCCCAAAATAGTCAAACACATTAGAGGTATATGTCCAATGGAGTAGATATGTGGCACGTCCATGTGGATGTAATGCCGATGCATCAAAGAGGCATATGATGTTTCAACAGATAAAAAATCTGGCATTATATGAGTGTAGAGAAGTCAATTCACTTTTTTGTAGACATAAGCATTGAATTGTAAAATCATCCACTAGCATGGTGTAGTGTTGATGTGGGAAAACACCATTGACATGGCAAGAATTAACTAGATGTGATAGAGAACTTGGCATACATTTTTAGAGTTTTTTGTTTTATGTTCTTTGAAAATTGAGAAACAAAGGTATTAAAATATCTGTCAAAGACAATTTCTTTAGGAATTGCAAACATATGAAACCCAAGAATGTAAGTATTGGTCGGAAATATCTGTTGCACATTAACTTTCTAGAACGAAGTCATATGTGACATTTTAAAATTATATGTTTGTTTTGATCACAATAATGATATATATGTTTTGGTGACAACATGTATTTTTGGAATTTGGTAAAAGAAATTATACATTTATAATGTTGGGCCTAGTAAGCTCAATGCTTTTTGGTGTCTAGTTTGGAACTGGCCATTTCATCCTTACGAAATAAATATTTAGATAGATGAAATTAAACGTAAAATTGTTTGCCCCTAAGAAGACCAACTTCAAAATGTTGTAAAACATGGTGAGCAAAAGGTTGATATTATCCCAGGAGAGCAACATATGGTTATTTTCAAGTGCAATGGAAAAGATTAGTGGAGTCTTAAGATGACTCAATTGACTTGGAAAAATTATGATCCAATTGTGTAAGGAATCTAGGGAAGTGGGTTCTAACAGAGTAGCCCAAATCAACATGATAAGGCAATGCGACTAGCAAAAACATAGTTATTGTAGAACTAGAGACATCACATACCCAAATGGCTCTTATAGTAAATGTGAATGTACCACCACTAGTTACCCATGTGACTTGATGTTTAGAGATAATTGACATGCATGTAGGAAAGATAGGGTACATGCATTCATAATAATAAAACACACAAGAATTATTTTTGGAGTTCTCCTTTCTGTTTTTGGAGGCGGTTGCCTCAGTCCTTTGGAGGGTTGGTAAACCCTCAATTCTGTTGGGTTTTGGTGGGCTAGTTCTCACCCTAGCTCAACCCTTGTTTACTCTTACCTCAGAGACAACCACTGGTGATCTAGAGGTGTGTTGAAGGTTCTGTGGCTGCATCAGAGGACCAAAACCATCTTCAAGAGAGGCCAAGCTGCAATTGTGACCTGTAGAGAGCTGGAAAGTTGGTTCTGGGGAGGCCGAGTGCATCTGAAGCTGTAACAAGAGGCCGCAACTCATCTTCTGTAGTTTGGGGAGCGACTGTGCCCAGTTCAGTAAGCCGTGGCACCTGGTAGGAGGCCAATGACCCCCGGTTGAGGCCAGGAGCTAGCCGGACTGTCTAGGAGGATTCTTGGTGGATGGATTGCAGACCTCGGAGCAAGGAGTGAGGAGCTTGGGGGAGGACCGAACCAACAAAGGATCAACAAACCATCACTCTTAGCCAAGGTTCAGGTTTCTGATCTGGTTAGGTGTTTTTGTAGCAATAAAACAGGTCTAGTAGCTCTCGGAAATTGGTATTTTGTCTATTGAATTGTCTAGGGACTGCTGGGATACAATTTGAGGCCTGCCAGTAATTGGTCTGCTATATTGCTGAGCTAGGAGTCAGTATTTTTGGAAGCATTTAAATTCTGTATCTGGTTATTAGTATTCCTGTGTGCGCTAAGTGGGATAGCAACCCCTTTGAGGGTTTACTACTGGTTTAATATCAACTGGACATTGGATACTGTATGGTATATTTTCTGCTGATATTACTGTGCAACAAACTGAAAATTGGTGTTGGTTCGATTCATTTGTTGGTTATGTATAAATGCTCTCTGTTTATGGTGAAAATAATGTGTGGGATATTACACAAATAACGTGTCTTTCAGCTGGCCTGATTCCCTAGAAACCCTAGGGATTCTACAGTGGTATCAGAGATGGTGATCTTGCCAGCCTGAAGGGGTGTTCAGTGGAAGAGAAATCTGCAGCAGTCAACTGAGGTCAAGGACAACATACTGAGGTTGGAAAAATGAAGACCAAGAAGGAGCTCATGGTTGAAATAAAGTGGGAACTAGCGGTAGACAAGTACAAGCCTTACTATCGAGAGTATTTGGCAATAAGTAAAGAGTTTTGTGCAACTATGTCTTTTCGAGACTATTGCACCATCAAGTATGGAAGATGGCCGAAAGGCCTAGATGAGGATTCCTTGAATGGCACAAGATGAAAATTGAAGGAACATATGGAAGAAGAGCAGAGGGATCCATTGGTGGCACAGGCACATTCCCATGTGGAGGAGCGTGCATCCAACCATGATGAGGAGGACCAAGCAGTGGTCTATGATGAAACCGTTGACACTAGTATGTTGATGGGGTCTGTCACTAGTACTAATGATGAGGGGGCAACGTCTTGTCCCACCTATGTTGATGATGACACGACAACACCTCATGCACCATTAGTCATGTCCTACGAGGTCCATGACACCAACACCTTTGACAGACATGTTGATGGCATACACGTTGAGGATGCTTATGATGATGAGGGTATGCTAGCACCCAACTACGATGAGCATTCGACATCCCATCCCACTCATGACACCCCTGATGATGAGGAGGGCATGATGGTAACCACATATGATGGAGGAAGGGTGTTTGAGAGATCGCTAGGGGACATGGATCCTTTTTTACAGGAGTCATGAGTCCCATCATGACATGGTATCACTGAGTGCATCGGGTGATGATGATGAGGATAACACTCTTACAGATGATGGTTTAGACCATTTGAATGCGGTTGGACAAAGACCATTAGCACTGTGTGACTTGGAAGATTGCTTGTTGGTGACTGAGGATCGAATCACACAGGTATTGACCATGACCGATGGAGCTCGTAGATTCCTTGAGGATATTATGAGAGAGCTCAGATAGAGGAGAGACACAGTAGAGTGGAAGGTGGAGTCACTAGTGCTCACTTGCGCATCGACAAAGAAGCACTAGAGTAGTTGAAGTCAAACTACTTGCAACTGTTTATGGATAAGAACCTTGCTCTCAAGTTTATTGAGGACAAGGCAGGAGAGGTTGAGGATCTTTGTTATCAGTTGAACTTGGTACGCTCTTCACCACTTGCGGCAAAGACTCCATCAGATTTGGCAGCCATGATATAGGCGGGCGTGAGTGTCACGCATGATATGAGGGAGGAGCCTCTCGTGACGAGTTTAGATGAGGAGCATTCCGAGTTGCCTGTACTCAGGAGGAGCCATGACTCCAAGAGTTTGGATTGCGCTCTTAGGGATCATGAGCCCTTCCTTCTAGAGAGCACATTAGAGGCTCAGGAGATAGTCGAGCACCTTCCTTGTGGACCAACCCGCAAGGAAGTATATGCATCCATGGATTGGGTGGACAGGTACATGACAGGTGTGGATACACTCTGGGATATAGATACAACCATTCTCAACATAGTGTTGGGTTTAGTAGCACGCACATGACACCAAATGGGATAGGGGGACATAGTGGTGTGCGATAGTAGGCAGGGGCCTTCATTGGCACACAGTAGTGGGCAACAGAGCTTTGGAGCATTTCCACCAGGGAGACCTCCGGATAGAGGCTTCGAGCACACCCTTGATTTGAGGTTACCCAGGATCGGAGAGGGGATGGGTGAGCCTCGGGGAGCAACATACACCTCGATAATCAAGCTTCGACGAGGATGTTAATAGATGAGGATCAGGGAGCTGACTACTTACATGTCTGTTCCCAAATATCATCAAGGGATCTTGGTCGTGCCCTTGGGGTTGACCAACACAATAGTCACCCTCTAGTCTTGCAGGTAGCTGTCGAGGCATCTTTCGTTGTGGTTTGATGCCCTCAGTAAGACATGGGAGGATCACCTAAGTCAGTCGGATGAGATAGATAGCTTGGTGGCGATGGCAGAGTTCAAGATGCAGGATGCACATGGGGAGTCTCAAACCCTATTGGGGTGGTGCACAACGTTTCCAGCAGTAGGCATTGGGAGTGGTGGACTTCCAATGCGATGGTGGGACTGTGGCATTCATCTAAGTGATGGATTGCTTTGGGTGAGATTGACAACCGACAGAGTTGAGGTAGTGATTGGTCTGCATCGTGGAGGGGATGAGGTAAGAGGAGTTGTGGAGTTTTGCTTTTTTCTCATGATACCTAGGATCGAGGGTAGCCATGGATTGACCAGCGTTGACTTTACTAAGATGTCTTGGTCGAGTATGGTCCATGATAAGGAGTTCCAGGAGAGGAGAGCACAGTCTGAGCATGGTGGTCAGACGATGGTGATTGGAGGGATGCGTCATCAACACAATGGATCCTCTCGACAACTGGCATGGGACCTCGGAATTGTAGTTGTTGACGTGTCGACAACCGACACCGTTGGGATTGCTAGTTTGCGTTCTCTAGAGTTTACTCTTGGAGTGCGTAGGATTAGTAGCTTGGAGGAGCAGTCTTCTGAGGAGTTGACCGAGCCTCGACAGTTTATGATTGTTTGGCCTGTCAGGAACAATATGACAAGTTCTTCTATGTGCACAGGGCAGATCGGTGCTACGAGTAGAGGGTGCTTCGCATCACACAGGGTAGTTTGGGACCCCGGTGACTTCACCACTTATGAGCAGGTTCGAGAGAGTTTCGCATGGGGGAACTTCGCGGATATTGTGTCAGGACATATGGGGGAGTATACGACTTGGCAACAGAATAGGTCGAGGCACACTCTTTAGGTAGGGTTGATACAGTGTTTGCCCATTCTATAACTAGGATGGGGGAGCGTGTGGATAGATTGCATTACAGATTCACTGAGGGTGCAGAGCATATTGATTGATGACCAACATAGCTCATGCACTTTCTGTTGATCTCATGCGCAACACGGATGACAGAGCTACCTCCTTGGCAGAGGCTGAACAAATTAACAGGCACATGATTGACTCCTCGCATTAGTGATTACCTTCAGACACTTGGTCAGGCGATGGTAGTAGATCGACGAACTGAGAGGTATTTGCATAATTACATGAAGTCATGGATTGAGTGGTTACATTTGGGCGAGCATTGCAGCGATACCACTCACGATAGCTTACATACCACCCAGGATCGACATAGCATGTGTGTAGACGAGCACAGGGTGGAGAATATATTTGAGATCAGAGATGTGGTGTACTTGACGGTGCAACGATTTAGACTGTCTCCATGGAGGAGAGGTGGCATTGAGAGGATGAGGCCATGCCTCTTTGGTCTCTTCAGGGTGATTTAGAGAGCTGGAGAGGTAGTTTATGATTTGGAGTTGACCGTGGGTAGTCGGGGACGCAGTATTTACCATGTATCTTGCCTTCAAAGGGAGTGGGGACCACAAGTCATTATGCCCATTGAGTTACCACCACTAAATGAGAGGGGACAAATATTGTTGACTCCTGAGGAGATTATGGATGTCCAAGGGAGGAGACTGAGGAGCAAAGTGATCAGGGAGTACTGTGTTAGGTGGAGAGATTGGCTAGTAGAGGATGCCACGTGGGGGAGCGAGCATATTTTGTAGCATCTTGGTGTATATTATTATATACGTATTAACAACTTTAGTTTCTTGGCCTTGAAACTCTGGAACGACCAACATTCGAACCTTAAAGCATTTCATTGCCATCCATTAAAGCATTTCATTGCCATCCATCGGTTAAGTGCTTCTCCGGAACTCTTCTCTGTAGGTTTTCTTACGGTTTAGTTACCCCAAAGATGTACTCAATCCCATTGGTGAGAAACCGTTGCTTGAGGACGAGCAATCTCGGGAAGGGAGGACTGTCATGTCCCCTCCCCTTTGACCCCACCGGAGGAGGGATGTGGTGGCTTAGGGGTCTCCCCGTAGGCCATAGTCCCCAACTAAAAGGGAGCCGTGGGGCTTTAATGGGCACAAGGAGGGAAGCGTCTAGTTTTAAAGGTGTCCATTGGGCAAAGTAAGGGGTAAAAGACCCCCAACTTAAGGGATAAACTACCATTGGGTAAAGGAAAGGGTGAAAGACCCTAACTTGAGGGATAAGTCACCCAAAAACATGGAAGCAAGCAGAAGGCATGATCTATATAAGGGGGAGGAGGCTCATTTGAACAAACACACAAGAATTATTTTTGGAGTTTTCCTTTCTGTGTTTGGAGGCAGTTGCCTCAGTCCTTTGGAGGGTTGGTAAACCCTCAATTCTATTGAGTTTCGGTGGGCTAGTTCTCACCCTGGCTCAACCTCTGTTTACTCTTACCTCAGAGACATAACCGCTGGTGATCTAGAGGTGCGTTGAAGGTTCAGTGACTGCATCAGAGGACCAAAACCATCTTCAAGAGAGGCCGAGCTGCAATTGTGACCTGTGGAGAGCTGGAAAGGTGGTTCTGGGGAGGCCGAGTGCATCTGAAGCTGTAACAAGAGGCCGCAGCTCATCTTCTGTAGTTTGGGGAGGGACCAAGCCCAGTTCAGTAAGCCGTGGCACCTGGTAGGAGGCCAAACGACCCCCGGTTGAGGACAGGAGCTAGCTGGACTGTCTAGGAGGCTTCTTGGTGGATGGATTGCAGACCTCGAGGCAAGGAGTCAGGAGCTTGGGGGAGGAACGAACTAGCAAAGGATCAACAGCCCGCCACTCTCAGCCAAGGCTCAGGTTTCTGATCTGGTTAGGTGTTTTTGTAGCAATAAAACAGGTCTAGTAGCTCTCAGAAATTGATATTTTGTCTATTGAACTGTCCAGGGACTGCTGGGATACAATTTGAGGCCTGCCAGTAATTGGGCTGCTATATTGCTGAGCTAGGAGTCAGTATTTTTGGAAGCATTTAGGTTCTGTATCTGGTTATTAGTATTCCTGTGTGCGCTAAGTGGGATAGCAGACCCTTTGAGGGTTTACTGCTGGTTTAATATCAACTGGACATTGGGTACTGTATGGTATATTTTCTGCGGATATTACTGTGCAACAAACTGAAAATTGGTGTTGGCTCGATTTATGTGTTGGTTATGTATAAATGCTCTCTGTTTATGGTGAAAAGACTGTGGTATATTACACAAATAACGTGTCTTTCAGCTGGCCTGATTCCCTAGAAACCCTAGGGATTTTACACATTGGCCTAACCTTCCTAACTATTTTTTTTTCAACATTGAATATAATCATAGTAATGGGTGGTCAGTTATGCAATTTTGGGATTAAAATAGAATTACAGATTTATTGTCGGATTAATTCACCCATCAAATTTTGAAAGGAAGCAATAGTTTTAAATGAGCATTTACTTCACGTGACAATACCTAAGGCCACATAAAGAGTCGGTGACATAGAGTGTTCAACCTCGTTCTAATACGATATATAGTGACCCAAATTCTGTCCACTGGAAACTGGGCACTAATTTGCTAACCTATATGGATATATGTTTTTTGTTTTATTTTAGCAGATCTAACTATATTTCTATTCATGTTAATCAATCAACATAAGTCAACTCAATTCAGCAACAAATTCACATCAAGCAACAAACTTATTACTTCGCATTTAAGAAATTAAAAAGCTAAATAAATGTTGAATTTTCTAATGATAGCTCAAGCACATAGTTTATTTCTGTTTTAGCATGAACTTGAACTACAAACACTGCGGCAACAATACACTAGCTGCAGTAAACCAAGATCACAAGAAGAATAACCATGCACAAGACACCAGAAATTATCCTGGGAAAACCCTTCTCAACCAAGGGAAAAAAAACCCAGCAACCCTTTACTATATTGCCAAGAGAAGATCCTTCACATCACAAACCCTAGAGCACACAAGAGGGTGCTTCTATGACTGAGAAAGATAGCATCTAGAAAAGTGCGCACTAAATTACAGCTCTCCAATTTCAGACCATGCGTTGAGTGTGTATGAGTGAGCTGATCCACAATGGGGATCTATCTCTCTAATATATACAAGACCTAACTCAACGAATAGTCATGTCTATTGGCAGAATAGGGCCGACTGGTACAACTTAATAATATAATTAGTCTTTACACAACATTAATTATCTTTTCATGGTGGGGTCGACTTGTACCCTTTACAATACAAATTAGGGTTTTACAATAATCTAACTCTTGGACAATATAGCAAGGGGTCTCACACACATCCTCTAGTGCTTTGCCACTAGGGACAAGTCCACATGTGCTCAACCACATGGACGTCACTCTCAACAGATTAACTCAACTAAATCCATAGGAGTACGATTTTGAGAGCCATCTCAAGTCGAGTCAACTAAGTCCATAGGAGTCTGACAGGAGACCATCTCAACTCAGTCCAGAGGAGCACGACATGAGACCACACACGTCATCTCAACTCAGTCCAGAGGAGTATGACTCACCCATCACATGGGCATTCTCATAGATCGTTTCAACTTAGTCTAGAGGAGAACGACCTAGAGAATGTCTCATGAAGCTACAATCATCAACAATAAATACCTAGGTAAATCCATGGAATGCAAAACCTGTTTTTGCATCTTGATGAAGATGATCTCCAATGCTGCACTATCACTTTCTTTTGGATGAACGTACTTTGAGTTTCAAGTTACCCCCTCATGTAGGGTTTCTGATTAATCACAAATCTCATAGGGAAATCACTCATATCCAACCTTATCCTGCAATCAAACCCACACCCCTCTTTCTCTACAAAATTTCGGTGACACCATGTTAGTGTTTAGGTCACTATGCCTCAATTTCCCCTCAATATTCTATTATTCCCCTAGGGCCCTTTTTCTAGCATTTACATGATGAACCCCCTTCACATGTAGTGGTTATGTTCTTATAGATTTAGAGAAGTACCGCCAAGTGTTGTTTCCAATGTGCATGATTTCCAAGTCTCATCACTAATTTGCATGGTTTCTAAGTGTCATATCACACTTTACAAGTTTCTTTTCAAGTGCCTCATTGGTTCAACATGTCTCTCTTTGAATTTAACTATCGAGTGCCATATCACACCAAAGTGTCACAATTTTGTCCCATCAATTACCACAAGTGTCATATTGTGGTTTAAACAAATGCCTTAGCAACATTTAATGATCCATAGGTGGGTAACAAAATATCTAGGGATACTCCGATCCATGTCAAGTCCCATCTTATGGGTTTCTAGGTCAACTCAATCCAAACTAATCATTATTACATGTATTAAGGCAAGGTGGTCATTGTTGGGTCACACATACCCTCCTTGGAACACTTTTGACTCGGAAATCCTTTGTGCTTGCATGCATTTTTTCCACATAATACTGTATAGTCAAGTGGTTGCCATCATTTGAGCATGTCAGTGCGGGAGCCGACATTAGTTGAGTAACCTACTTGAAACTCCACATACATCAATGCTAGTCAAATCAATATAAGGATCACATGACCATATTAACAGTGTAGGCTACATAACAACACAACTCATATTTGTGTGATAAGCACCACATTTACACTTTGGGCCACTTGTCCTACTTGGATGACATAATCAATAACCACACCATAAGTGCCACACAGAGCACATTGCATTCCAGGCGCCATAAAGACTATATATGTGTTACATGCACCGTATATTTAACATAGACTGTCAACTATACCATTTGTGCCACATAACGTGTTATGCATGCACGAGTAGTTAGCTCCTATTTTGCAACATCCAATCAGCATGGGTAACAAGGTGAAAAGTCTCCTTATAGATGCTTGACCAGTATCACTGACAGTCTCCATATACAATGACATTGGTTAGGACGACAATTCAACAAAGTTTACAGTGTAAAACAAAATGGACAAGAAGGTGGAGCACTACAAAATGCACCTATTGTTGCAATTATATATATAGCACTTATTTATCCATTTTGGATTAGAGATCTTTTTTTGTACCTAATGACAATGTTCTTAGCAGGTATTAGGCTCTATGTAGATGAGCTATTTTGTGTGTATGTTGATGATTTTTATAATAATGTTGTATTTGTAAAAAGACCACTTTTATATAATAAGGGCCTAATGTCTTGTATTAGTTACTTGAGCTTTAAGATAGGTTTTTTGTCTCTCTATTTGTATAAATAAGGGTTTCCCCCCTCTCATATGTATCTCTTATCATTTTCTCAATACAGTCAATTCATTTTTAGTGTTATTGGAGATGACTACCTCCATTACTTAGATTAAAAGGTGCAATCCACCTTTGGGAGGGGCAGTTGTCCCCACTTTTTCTTTTCTTTTGGCTCTTAGTTTCTGTTTTCTGTTTTGGTTACTTCCATAGTTGCAGATTTTAACCTTATAAAATTAATTACTGCAAATAGATTCTTAATAAAACAAAAAATATATATAATGGCGCACACACACATTACACAGAGATTTTTACCCTGGAAACCCAAACCGGAAAAAAACAACAACTTGTTTAGAGTCGCACCTCTAATCTTCTATTCATCATATTCATTGTTTACAATACAATATACATATAGGATCCCGCGACATCCAAACCCCTAATCCATTGACCTGGATTAGTCAACAACCCCAATTCCTTAACCGGAGTTAGAAAACCATCGGCAAAAACCATGTGCCAAAAAACGGTAAAAAATGGACGCAAAAAACCATGTGCCAAACAAACGAAAAAAATGGACCTTTTTTTTTTTCGGGGTCTCCCGCCCTTAAACCCCCGCAACCCTCCTGGCTAGGGAGTGCAAAGCACCCCCTAGACCCCCTTTGTTACCATATCAATGTACAATACATGGGATCAATTTTGCAAAGAATATAACATGTACCCAACAATAGTTATATTTTGGGTATTGGAACACTACAAAAGTTTTGTCAACAAGTGTGTAAATATGAAATGTTTTACTTGTGCCACCAATGTTCCACCAAGTTTCCGGGATGGGGGAGCGTTGGAGTGGGGAGATGCACATGGGGGATGTGTGGGAGTACCGCCAAATTTTAGGGAAATTCAGGGGGCATGGGGGGACGTGTGGGAGTACTGCCAAATTTTAGGGAAATTCAGGGGGCACGGGGGGACGTCAGGTTACCTAGCATAGGGGTCCCCATCTCAAAAATTGTAAAAATAAAAATAATAATGATAAAATCCCAACAATAACAATTCATCCCATGCAAATTCATCATTGTGCAATCCAGTGGAAACGCTATAATCCTGCGAATCATAAAATCCTGAAAACTATTAAGTTTGCTAAATTCTTAATGGGATATGAAATTCTACTTTTTCCATATGAAGTCTGATGAGGTTGTAACCACTCTCAAACATCTTGAAACAATTTAATGGTAATGTTAGAAATTTAAGATTTTAATATTACCATTAACTACCAAGGTCACGAACTCCTTGAAGTTCTATCCCCTATCTTTGTTCTGTCTTAAAGGGTTGTTGGACAAAAAAACGGGGGGTTGGAGGGGGCACCCAGGCACCCCATCCTTTTTTTTTTTGGGGGGGGGGGCACACCCAAATGCCCCCCTTTTGGGAAACACATCCCTTGACACTAGGGAAACATTTCCCCACGCGTTTCCCAAAAAAGGGGACTTGGTGAAACGTTTCCTCATGCATCCCCCCATTCCTAGATTGTTGGAAATGTTGGGGGGGGGGGTTGCATCCCCGTGGAACATTGTGTGCCACAATTCCATGGATTATTTCCTTTTTCCCACTAGTCTCAATGATGGGGGTTATGAAGTGTCCCATATACACTTAGTGGAGTACTACTAGGACTGTAGACTTTGTTCTCTAACCACACCACTTGAGCTCCTTGTTGTATCGGGAATAGAGATTCTAGGAGGATCAAAACAACCCAGGAGAGCCATCCATCTTCTTAGCGGTGCATTACTAGTTTCTTCTCTTCTATAGGGAGTGCATCAAGCCTGGATGTTAGGAGTGGTACTCCCTCTGTCCTTGGGGGGGAGTAGGTTGATAGCACGTGGGATTACTCCTTAGGTCCCTATCATCTCGGGACACTCTCCTGAGGACATGATTTAGCAGGCATTGGGTATAAACGTCTACATTATTTCAGAGGATGAGCAGGGCTTGCTCCCTCCTCTCTTAGTTGCAGCTACACTTTTGACCAAACATTGTTTCTTCACCAGCTCTTTTCCACTTTTCAGTGTTTCCCACTCTGGGATAACCTACTTATATGCCCAGGGTATTTTGTTTATTTTCTGTTATTGGTGTACTCGTTTTTCATTTCATTTAATCTTATCTCAGGGAGCCTTGTAGACCCCCCACCCCCTGTTTTTGCATGGTTTTCTCATGGTTAGTGTAAACTCTAGTCCCTTTGATCTAGTTTGTTCTTTAGTGGACATTAATATTAATTTCATTTCATTTTCGAAGTTTATGGGACATCATCTGCACAAGTAGTTGCATTCCTTGGTTTATGATGAGTATTTTCAACTAAACAAAACTATATGCTTAAAGTTTTCTATATCTATATCATAATAGATTAACTTGTACTTGTGGCAGAGGCATATTGTGGATTTCTACATATCAGACTTTCAGTCAGGTTTAAGAGCATTGGTAAAAGTTGGATATGGTGCAAGAGTTACACCGTATGTGGATGAGAGTACTATAATTGACGTAAACAAGAATATACGGGAGCTACCTTCAAACTTTATACGATGGCTTGGGGAAAGAAATCTTTCAAGTGATGATCGTGTAATGCGTCTGAAAGAAGGGTAAGGATATTGCACATATAATCTTGTTTATATTTGTTGGCACTGTTTTACATCTTTGTTTTTTGTAACTGCGACTGGCTGTTACTTTCCCTGCTCTGATGGGATGATCTGAACCTGTACAATTCAATTGAAATCATCTTTTCCCCATGTGAAAAAGATTGGTATTTCTGGCTAGGATTGGCTCCAGAGTGAGTAGTTCTTGAAGCAATTCTTCTAAATGAAGTCATGAGGTGATCATGGAAGAAAATCAATTAAACTGATATTAGTTGTATACTATTCAACTCTGATTTATACTTTGTTTTATGCCCTCAAACAAACATAGCGAGTAGTTAATGTGGGCAGCAATTTTAGTGCATTTTATAATTGATTTAATTATGCCATTACAAATGTGGAATCCAATCTATGATTACTCTTTTTCTTGATGTAAGTGGCATGGCTGGTTAGTACAAGTGGTGATGGTTCACACAAGCTTGTATTTCGTCTGCAGTTATATCAAAGAAGGAAGTACAGTAAGTGTCATGGGAGTGGTTCAGCGAAATGATAATGTTCTAATGATTGTTCCTCCCCCAGAACCAGTGTCTACTGGCTGCCAATGGGGAAAGTTCCTCCTACCAGCTAGCCTTGAAGGAATTATTTTGAAATGTGAAGATACTTCAAAGGTTGATGTTATACCTGTGTAGCACTTATTGAGCTATATTTTACCTGGCTTCATGGTTGAAAAATTGCTGATAGGAGTTGACTATCTCTAGTTTTTTCTTCAAGTCCTTACAAGGTCTTCGCTTCTGCAAAATAGGAATTTTATTCGTCATTTTATACTTGATAAGGCACCTGTCGAAGAGCTCAGGCATCGACCGCATTGAGAATATTTTAGAAAGAACTTAGAAGATGACACAAAGTTTTGGTATCTTTGAAGATTCCTTTGATGGGAATGTAATGCTCTTATACTATAAGTATTTAAGGTGGGTTATCTTACTGCCAGTGGTAACATCAAAATTTAGGCATAAGATGAAAGCTGAAGATGACAGGTGGTACAGAAGCTCACTACCTATATTATCTACTCGAACATTGGGTGTTTATCCCACCAAGAAAAAAGGCTGTGTCTTCTTCAACTTCGTATTCATGCATTGGATTGCAATTTGTTTTGTACAAGCTAATTATCATGTTTTTACAAATTTCATGTATTTGCTTATGTGCGGGGAACTGCTGGACTTGTGGAGGGTTGTACGCTTACTGCAAAAGCAGTCCATTATATGTATATTGTGATTAATGTTGTACATAAATCATAAAGGCCAAGTTCTACCGTAGGGTGAGGTGTCCTTTTGTATGATATGTTTATATTCAAAATTATTGTTACACATATAACCTGAATCATTGTTTGAATCGTTATGAAATTTCTTCTTATTGACTTTTCTTTTGTAACTGACGCCTATTAAACAGTCTTTGGTTTGTTAGCAACAGCATTACTGGGATACACACAGAATATGCTTGAAAGAGTGGTGCATTTGAGTCACCTGACAGTACATTTTTGAACCAAATTTGGCAATGGTGTATGCAGGATAATCTTTTAGAGATATAGTAATGATCTTTTAGCAGTTAAAGAACTGTTGAATTTATATATTGTCTGGTACTGATTAATAAAAGAGGGCAGTTTGATAGTAATCGGGAAAATCTAGGATTCAAAAAGCTATTTAAACACAATCTTAAGGAGTTATGAGTGATGAGCATGAATTAACCTGTTGAGAGGGCAGTTTGATAGTAATCGGGAAAGTCTAGGATTCAAAAATCTATTTCAACACAATCTCAAGGACTTATGAATGATGAGCATGGATTAAATTGTTGGAGCTTGGAAATGTTCTATGTGGATGCACAAAATATTCAGTGTAAGATCGATCCCAGGCTGAAACTTGAAAACTCCTTGCTGAAGGTTAAAGCATCTTTTTTCTCAAACTTGTTCAGGTCATTGCTACTGCATTTTATTATTCTGGTCTCACTACTGCTAGAGAAGTTACAAATGGTACATAAACCATACCCATTATTTAGTGTGTGCTTGTTTAGTTAAGAGGTTTGAGTTCTTATTAATATGCTAGACGTAGCAAATCTTCAATACTTGGATTGAACATTTGGAATTTCTCAATGAACTTTATAATACTGAAATTTGATCACAGTAAAAGAAAACAGTGCAAAGATAAAAGTAAAATTAAACAAGTTTGCCCATGAAACAATTGGAAGTTAAATACTTGATTGTAGCCATATTTTATATTCTATGAAATATTCTTGCGTTAGAAACCTATTGGTTGGAGACGGGCTTATAGGCTTATAGACCCTAAAGCATTGACATCTCATAGCTTTTTTTCCATTTCTAGGAAAGAATTATGCCAATGTATGCATTTTCCTACGAGCACAAATAATAATTTGTTATGTTCGAAGGATATGCCTGGGAATTATCATGGTTGTCATTTTCAGTTTTTTGTTACACTAGTAGCACTGAAGACTCAAACATGACCACAAAATAGTTTGTTGATGAAATGATATTCAATTTGAATAACTACTTTGATTATGAAATAGATGAAAACATTTATTAAATTAGTGATTATGCTAAATTAAAACCTGGTTTGGGGCTGATAGCAAAACTGGGCTGTATTCCAATAATGCGATTATAAGTTGTTTATAGTTTACCTAAGATATACAATTTAACATTTCATGAAATTTCTGATCAAATTATGAAAGTTGGTCATTATCGTCAAAAATGTATAAATTTGCATTTTGTAAATTTCTTATCAAAGTCATTTCCATTGAAAGTTCAAGTAAGCTAACACACTTCTTAACAACGAATGGGATTTGCCTCGTAGAAAGTTATAATGTAGCTCATGCGAGGTGTCACTTTCTTGCAAGTTATGTGACTTTAAACCATTAAATCAAATCTGTCAAATGTCCAGTCGGTGCATATTTGCGCATCATCAACACAACACCACCAGACAACATCAAAACGTTTTATATGAATTTGTACCATACTCTTTATGATACAAGTTTTCTGTAATATATTAACATGATTGATATTACTTTATTGTTGACACATTAATATATTGCTAATATATCAACACGTATTAATGGGAGTACTTAAAAAAAACTAACATATTAAATTATATGTTAGTAATCCGTGTACAATATCAATGCATAAATTAATTGATATATTATTAATATATTTATGAACAATATATTATTGTAAATAAGTTTTATGTTTTATCCCAATGAAAATGCACTTCTATTAATGAAGTATGATTTACGATCATAGATACCCAACTGTACTTGTAGGGACAGATTAGGGATCAACCAATTCCTATGCTAGAGTTTTACTGTGAGCTTTTTAAGATGGACACAAGAAAGTGTAAACTAAATAAAGTAGAAGAAATATTGTTGTCCTTTGTTTCCC
>ML803449.1:39074-59964 GCA_009831015.1 Picea engelmannii | reverse complement strand
TATAAAAATGATGCAAGGACCCCAATGAAGAACAATATAAGAAAGCATGCTTAAAAATCCTAGACATTGATATCATAATCTTATGATAAGGTATATAGACATTGAGGACAGTAACCACTGGCACAATCATTCAAAAAGATATGATACAATCATGAAGGTAGAGTTACTAGGACACAAACATCTATTGATCTATAAATTGTTGTTGATATTCCACTAGAATATCTCGTCACAACAGATCTTATATTATTATGAAAATACTTTATTATCATGTTTATTTTCTTAGATCTCATATTTATTATCACTATCTTATTGCTTAAATTAACAAAATAACTGAAATATAAAGTGAAATACTAAGAAAATGAACACACCATCCACACAAATGAACACAAGATATATCTTGGGAAACCAAATACGAGAGAAAAACCAGCTAGAAGGTGAGGCCTATGCTATGCTCTATTTTCTTCAGTTATGAAATGCAAATACAAAGAAAGACACACTCACTATGGAGTTTTATTTGACAATGTGCCTCTCTATTAGTATCCCAAATACCACTCCTAGATGTTATGCTCAACCATGGAACAAGTACAATGCTAAAGAATGGAACCCTTTCTCCTTCTAGTGGCCCAATATTTAACATAGCCTAATAGTCATCTAGGGTTAGGTTTTTTACATTTCTCAACCCTCAATTAGTTAGGGTTTTGGACCTTCTTGAAATTACACACATGGCTATCCACACATGTGTGAGTAATGGGGCCGATGCGACATTCACTCAGTACCATGGTGGTCAACAAGGTAGGTCAACTTGTGGGAGACATAACTTTCACATACCACTTGCATACAAGCTCTGATTCACGTGATTTTCACATCGTTGGAAGGGTCTCAGTGTGTAGAATAGTGTAGAGGTTGGAATGGGTTTTTGGAGTGCATGCTTTCAAAGGTTACACATGGAGTGGATCCATTTTATCAATAGGTATGTTAAATGTTTATCAAATAGACTAGCCTACGATCATTGTGGAATATTTTCATCTACAACTCACATGGTTAGATAAGGGACCAAATAATGACTTTTACACATACTCTAATTTATTTTGGAAACAAGATGCCACCAAGGTTCTCCTATAGACAAACAAAGAAGGAATGGATTCCAAAAGTATTCCACTATTTGTCCTTATGGGGAAAACAAACAATTTCATATTAATGAGGATGAATCACATCCTCGTGTGGTGTAAACCTATCAAAGGGGATAATGTGGCATCTTCTCCCCGATTCACTATAGAAGATTCCTAGTAATAGAATAAATAGGGGATTGGTTTGAGCATTCCACATACTCATACATTAGACTAGTATGGGGTTTTCTAGAACACCTTGTTGCATTACCCAAGTTTGTCAATACAATCATATATCTTTGAGAGATCTATAACTATATACTGGAGAGAAACAACTACTTCAATGTGGTATGGAAGAACAAAATATCATTTAGTTTTCCAATCCAATTGTATGGACATAAATATGAGTAGAAAGAGGCGGAGGAATTGGCTTGTGAAGAGTACAAAACATGCCTAACATTAATTATTCAAATGTTGGAAATGGATTATATAGTTAATGTATTAAACACATTTTACAGTCTTGGATGATGCAAAAGAACCAACCATAGTTCTTTTGGGTATGACCAAAGGCACATCTAATCTCTAGGATACTATGAAAGAAAAGAAAGGGGAAACTTTAGAGGAGTCCCATGAAGGACATGACATAGTTCCCAATGCATTCCTCAACCTAGAGGAATGTGAAGTGTCCACCAATAAAGAATTTGATCAATAAAATTACATGGTGTACAATAAAGTTTCCTCATATAACAGGGATGCCAAAGCATGAAATAGATTAAGAAAGCAATAGCTAGAGAAATGGTACAAGGAAATGACAACCATTTCATAGGCTAAGGATGCATTAAGTCCAACCCTGGTAGCTAAGGAGATATGATTGAGAAGGAAAGGAAGGACAAGTAACTGGCATGTGGACAAGAGAAAGAAATAGATTTTCATGTTAGGTAATATAGAAGGAAGAGATAATAAAGGAAATGGTGTGTTGCATAAAATAATGAATCACGATGGACATGAGGATGATGCAGGTCCTAAGAAAAAGACAAATAAAAATGGTCAAGGCCACGGTGAATATGAAGGAGGAAGCACAACATAMAAAGGAAAACCATTCACTGAATAGTCTTTCAATGATGATGATCCACCTAAATTTAATGGTAGATGGGTAGTCGTAGAGGGAAAAATCCCCAATAAATCCATAAATAAAACTTAAGTCACAAATAAATTCATTATGCCTTTATTATATGAAAGTGGCCTTTTTACAAATAGAACATTGTTACAAAATCGTGATCTTATACACAAAATGGATCATGTACATAACTCCTAATAACCAATCAATATGGAGTTTGTGGTTAGGGACACAACATATAAATATAGTGTAAATACCACGAGTAATCCCTAATGATTGCACATTCACTTCAATTTAATTGATAATATCCCCACTAGTATGACTCTTTCATGCCAATGTCAACAAACATGCATATCTAATTAAATAATGATGTCAAGGTAACCTAGACATGCATTCCCAAAATTTCTACACCTAGATACCATTGCTTGGTGGTGACACTATCCACCAATTTGGTATGAAAAAACATGGAGGCCAACACATATATTATGAGCTTCATCATGGAATATTATCTTCTTGACTTATTTTTCTTGTAATGCTTTAATGATTCTTTTATATTTTGAGGTTTTGGTTTATGAATATATTATGACTCATGTGGATGCTGAGATGACTAATAGATTGTTTCTCCCTTATGATTTGAATGCATATTTGTGATGCTTTGCATCATGTCCTATGAAGTTACTTGGTTTCATTTGATGGTGTCTTTATTATTTCATGATGATGATTATGATCTAATTTAATTTTGCATGATTTGCTATCAGTCTCATTTTGAATGATGTGTTCTTGCTCTTACATAATATTGTTTTTGGCATGTTTTGGCTTTGGATTAGTTATCAACTTATGTGATTTTGTAGTTTAACATGCTTCAATGCTTACCTTTTTGTAAGTTTCCATGCCTCGTCTCAATGAATTGGTAATGTAAAAACAAGTTAAAGGAGCATGTAGGCAGAGTCAACATGATGCATTTGATCAAATCTCAACAATTCATGTGAATATATTTGAAACTGAAAATTACAGTGTATGCTACAATAGAATGAACAATTTTCACAATTTTAGTGTTGGAAAAGTTGCAGCGTTTTCATCGGATTCTATCATGTATGAGGGTATGGAATTTCCATTTAATCAATAACACCTTTCAATCAGAATAACTAGCAAATTTAATCTAATCATATTACCAAAAATGTGAAAAGGTCGTCATATAGAAACCAACTTCAAAACTTTGGGTTGTCTTAGGATCACATTTAGGGGAAACTGGGGAAAATGGAGGGAAGCTGGTTTTTGAATCCTGAAAAATATCTGGCTTGGGAAACCATGGAGGGTTGTTGTAGTCGATGGTACATGGATAGTTATCTGGGCCCCTCGGTTGTTATGGTTTTTTCCGTAGTCTTTTGGAGAATATTTTTGGGAATTTTAGTCTTATTATTTCTTCTGGTTTGATTCCTAGTGAAAGAATGTTCTTTCCTCTTTTTTTGGAAACTGGACTTTGGGTCTCGTGAGGCGATCTTTTTACTTTTGTTTTAGTTTCGCTGGAGGTGGGATTATTATACATTTACTCCTGCTTTCTTGGTTTTCGCAATGCTTTGGCATTTTGTCCTGAAGCACTTAAACTCTACTGTGGAACTGATCGGAGTGGAGCCCAGGTGGTAGGTCATGGTGACTAAACTACCTCCACTCGTCGAAGAAAATGTCAACAATCTGATGGATGTGGAAGATGAATTAGTGTGGAAGGACGTGGGTCTTTTCGATTAGGTGGATTTGACTGGTTTACGTACTGCAATATTAAACACCTCTTCAAAGATCTCTCAACAACCACCTTTATCGCATACTACCCATAGCTCGGAGCATAATTTATCCTTTGTAGATGACTTGCATTCATCTTCTAGTTTTCCTGTATCAACCACACTTGGCCCTGGTTCCCTGCACCAGGGGAAAAAGGATAAGGTAGATCACGACCTTAACTATACAAAGGAAAGTGGTAAGGCTTTTGAGGTGCAAGGATACAGTCATAGGCTGTGGAAAGCAAAGAAGGCGGTACATAAAATGGTTCTTGGCTCATATGTAGGTCTGGTCAAGACCTTCTCTTTGGCACTTTATGGACTTGTCGGTCGATTTTCATATAGATATTTGTGTAATGAATCTATACCAGAGTGGGTCGAGCATAACTGGAAAAGGGAGCTAGGATACACCCCTGAGATAAGATACCTGACAAAGGGTTGGTATGGTTTTATTTGTAGATCTCCAGAAGACTCCGCAAGGCTGTTAGCAAAGAAATGGATGGTGGGTAGGAGTAGTATGATGATTAAAAGATGGAGGTTGGATTTTAATCTAGATACCGAATCATTCCATATGTGCCACCTTTGGGTATTTCTCCTGGGCCTACCCTTACATTTGTGGAATGCAGCACCCATGGAGGCGATAGGTAACTCTTTAGGTTCTTTTGTCTCTTTAGATGACTCTGTTATGTCAACACCTTCTAGGAAGATGGGGAAGATACTTGTGGAGATTGATATTCACATAGGTTTGCCTAAAATTATGGAGATCGACTGGAGAGGCCGTAGAGTAGTCCAGAGGTTGGACTACCTCAAAATACCTTTCCGGTGTAGTTATTTCCATAAGACGGGCCATCTGAGAAAATTCTGTAAGGGACGAGTGGAGGAAGAAATATCGAAAAATGCGACACTTCACAGGGACCTGGGGGAACCAGAAGACAAAGTAAATTCTACAAGCTTTGAATATGGTTTCTCATAGAAGGAGGCATCCCATTCACCGGAGTGTTATGATACTTTCTCGGGTAAGTTATCCCTTTTCTGTCTGGCTCTGTATAATTCATTAACATTAATGGAAAAAGAAATGTTAAATTCTTCCTCGGTTTTATTACCCTCTCCTCCTGTGGGAAAAGCCGACTCTGGGGATGATGGCGGGATATATGTTCATAGACCAGGGAGCCCTCACCTTTTGACTGCATCTGAACCTATTCGACCAGGATTATCGACCACTCTATTATTAAATCTTGGCCAAAATACAACTTCAGTCACTTTTTGTAATAGTCTTGTAACTACGAGGGTTACTGCATTAACCTCATTCCCTACTTTCGTTGAAGTTGTCCAGGGGATCACTACCACACTGGTTGAGAGGAAAATGCTCCCGGGGTATCAAGAATTAGAAGAGGGTGATTCTTCACTATCCTATATTCTAGACTCACTCATCCCTTACTTGCGGGACAATAGCGACCCGACTCCTCTACCGAAATTCTGTGGTAATAGGGTGGTGGATCCTATCAATTTCAAAGGGGATCTTGGTGAGGTGAGTCTCTCCGAGGCAGAACCTACAAAGGAATATGCATGGTCTTGTGGTATCAGGATTGAGTATTCTTCCGTAAAAACGAGAAGTTCTAGAAAAAATCTACAGTCATTTGTTACTCCATCCTCTGTGGTGGATCCATCCACATCTGACAGTGGGGAACTTAGAGCTGTGAAATCCCTTGCTAGGGAGAAGTAATGATTTACATGTCTTTAAATCTTAGAGGGGTAGGTGGAACCCTAAAGGATGCCTCATTCAGACGTGCTTTGGAAAATACACACCCTAACTTAATTTTCATTCAGGAGACTCTGGTACATGAACATAAAGCTTAGGCTTTCATGATTAAATTCCATCCTACTTGGGTATCGTGTGCAGTCAACTCTGTGGGTTCCTTGGGTGGAATTCTTGTATCATGGGACCCTCTTCTTTTTAATTTGCATCTGTTTCTAACTTATGGTGGGATTCTATTGTCAGGTTCTATTATAGCTACTAAAAGGAATATCAACCTTTTGAATGTATATGGTCTGTGCTTGGAGCGAAAAACTTTCTGGACTACGCTTGAAAAAAATGGCCTGCTTTAACTTAGAAACCTGGTGATTACGGGAGATTTAAATCTAACCTTATCACCTGGTGAGATTTGGGGAGGCTCAGCTGCATCGGACCATTTATCTGGTTTCTTCAACACTCTTTTCCATGCTCACAAACTTATTAATGTGAAACTTGATAAAATCGTCCCAACATGGCGTAATGGTCGGACGGGTTTTGAGGCAATCACCAAGAGGTTCGATAAGTTTTTGGTTTCGAAAGACTTGCTTATGGAGGTCAGACTCCATAAAGCATGGGTTGAATATCCCTATGTATCAGATCACGCCCCTATATTTTTACAATTGGAGAATTCCATCACTCTTAGAGCTTACCCTTTCAAATTTCATGCTTAGTGGTTACTGGAAAAAGATTTTAATGATATGGTTACAAAGCTGTGGAAAGATCAGAAATATCGACAGGAAGGTGACTGTCAGAGGCGTTTTACTTGGAAATTAAAGGAACTAAAATTCATAACAAAAATATGGGCAAAAGATAAAAAGGCACAGGACACAACGGTTTTGGAAAATCTGGAAGAGAACATTAAAATGCTTTTACAGAGGATTGCGGGTGGTAATCATTCTCGGGAGGTTGAAGAAAATCTCATTATTTTAGAAACCGAGAGAAATAAATTCTTGAAAGAGTAGGAAGACCTGTGGAGAATTAGAAGTCGGGCTATATGGGTAAAAAGTGGTGATCAGAATAATACATTCTTTCACCAATTTTCCAATCAAAGGAGAAATAACAAATTTGTTTGGGAGATTGCTGATAATTCGGGGACAATACACAAAGATCATAAGGCTATAGTGGATGAGGAAATTAATTATTTCAAGAATTTCTTCAAGCCTTCTATACACGATATTACTGAAGAACAGGTCCGAGTGGAAAATCTGTATCCTAAAATGTTAGATATAAATGAAGCTGAGGAATTCTATAAGCATGTCACTCTTACAGAACTGGAAGCTATCCTAAAGATGTTCAAAAAAGAAAAGAGCCCTGGGCCCGACGGTTGGTCGGTGGAACTGTATCTACATTTCTTTGAGATTATGGGTGAAGATCTCCTAGACTTGGTGGAGGAGACCCGAACTAGTGGGTGCATTAATGGTAGCATAAACTCAACCTTTATTGCTATGATCCCCAAAAGCAATGAGACAAATCATTTTGGGGATTATAGGCCTATTTCTTTATGCAACCTCGTATACAAGGTTATATCAAAGGTGATAGAAAACAAGATTAAACCAGTTTTATCAAGATTCTTATCAGAGGAACAGTTGGGTTTTTTGGGAGGGCGTCAGATACAAGACACTATTGGAAGCACACACGAGTGCATCCATAGTATCAAGAAGAAAAAACAAAAATCCCTCATCTTAAAACTTGATCTGCAAAAAGCATATGATTGCATCAGTTGGGACTACCTCATAATGGTTCTTATACAAGTTGGCTTTGGTCTTCATATGACAAATTGGATTCTGGCATGTGTGAATTCGACTTCCTTTGTGGTATTAGTCAATGGAAAAGCTACAGATATTTTTAGAAGTGCGTGAGGCCTGCACTAGGGGTGCCCGCTATCCCCGCTATTATTTATCCTGGTAATGGAGAGTTTGAGTCTTTTGTTAAAAAAAAGTTAGAGACAAGGTATCATTAATGGTATCAAAGTAGCTAGAATTACTAAATATTACATATATTATTCGTTGATGATATTTTGTTATTATCAAAGGCATCAATTCAGGAATGGAAGGAAATCGAGAGAATTGTTCAACTGTTATGTTCAGTCTCGGATTTATTGGTGAACCAGAAAAATTCGACAGTTCATTACTTAGGGCTAGATGAGTGAGACATTACAACTTTCAAAAACATCCTGCCTTATAGTTTTTCTGATTTATCGATTGGGTTCAAATATCTGGGTTATTATCCGAAGGCATGGTTACAAAAAACAAATGATTGGATGTGGCTTTTAACAAAAGTGGAGAAGAAAATACATCACTGAAGCTAAAGGTGGCTATCATTGGGGGGTAGATACATATTGTGTAAATCAGTCTTGGAAAGCCATCCTGTCTACTGGTTATCTTTTGTATCCATCCCTACATCTATTCTTCACAAGTTAAGGAGCTTACTCTTTAATTTTCTTTGGAATGGAAATAGAGAAAAAAATAACTATCATCTATGTAGATGGGAGTTATTAGCTCGGCCAAAGAGAAGGGGAGGTTGGGGTTTGCACAATATTTTTTCTTTTGGTAAGGCTTTGGCTGCCTTGACATTGTGGAGAGTTATACTAAAACCGAGTATTTGGCATAGAGTTTTAAAAGGAAAATACTTCCCCTTGAACACTGTTAGTAACTGGCTTAGATCCACCTCTTTCTATTATCCGACAACATCCAAAATATGGTCCAGTCTAGTAAAGTCAATACATTTGATAACAAATTGGATCAGTTGGAAACCTGGTTCTGGCATTTATGTGAACTTGGGTAGGGACATCATTCTAGGTCTTGGACCCTCCTCATATGTATCTTCTCAATTGATCGGAGTACTCAAACATAAAAATATCTCGGTGCTGGCACATGTATGGAATCAACAGGATCATGATACTTACTTGTCAAATTGGAAAGATAGTGAGGAATTGGAGCTAATAGGGGAACTATCTATGGAATGGATACAATTTAGGCGGGCTTTACAGGAAACTGGAGTGATAGTTATGGGAAATGAGGATGAACTGTTATGGACAGGGGGGGACACATCAGGTGTTATTTTGGTAAAGAATGTATATGAGGCACTCCTATCAACACAAAATCTCCCTTTGATCATTGGTTGGAGGATTCAAATGTGGAAATGGAATATACCACAAAAGATAAAACTTTTTCTATGGCTGGCTGTCAATAACAAGATATCAACATGAAAAAATCTCCAACACAGGGGTTGGATTGATCTGGGGTGGTGCCATTTATGTAAAAAGGAGGAGGAGGATTGCTCTCATCTATTTATTTTATGTTCCTTTACCACTGCAGTCTGGACAAACATTAAAAGAAATACACAAATTGATCATAGCTAGAATGGGAATAATCTGGGTGATTGTATAGCAAACTGGTCTGAGGCAAAGTTAAGATCTCCCAGCCTTGTGGCATACACATACTAGAACATTTGGTTAGAGAGAAACACAACCACATATGAAGGGAACAAGCCATCTATCTCTTCGATAGTTATTACATCTCTTAGTAACTACCATAAATCGACAGTAAAGCATAAGAATCCACACACTCGTCCTTGTTTGAATGAAGATATATCCGAGTACCTGGTAGCATTCTTTGATGGAGTGGCCCAGGAATATGGGAGATACTGCGGTGCTGTGGGTATTATTAAACTATCTGAATCAACAACATTCAAATGGTTTGTAAACTATGGAGCAGGTACAAACACAAAGGCTGAATTAATAGGTGCATGGGAAACATTACATATAGCAAAATATCTCTCCATTCAAAAGCTTCAGGTTCTTGGTGATTCCTCTATCATTATAAACTGGTTAAATAAAAAAGGAAACCTCATGGTTAGTGCTTTGGAAGGTTGGAAGCAGAGAATCATCATATTAAAAGGAAAGTTTGTAGAAACAAACTTCTATCATATTTTTCGTAATTTCAAGATGGCTGTGGATGAACAAGAGCACTAAGTGAACTAGACAGATATATTGTGCTCCATAAGTGGTTAGATGGTATGGAGGGTACTAAAAACATCATCAATATTTATTGATGATGAATTCTAACTGTATTTATCTCCATTAATTTCTTTGTGTTTTCTTTTTATTATCTATCACGGTCTTTATTGCAGGATTGGTATCAATCTTAATCATACCTTTTGGATGTTTGTATTTGGAGATTTTGTGTCTTGACTTGGATAGCCTCCTTTTTGGCAGTTTTATTGGCGGTATATACCTCGTCATCTGCACTATTTTTGGTATAGTTACTTGCTATGTATTTGTTGTACTTTTTTTGGGCTATTTTATATAGCGGTCGGTTGTGGCATATGTAAAAATTATATTTACTTAATATAATTGTGTTAATTTTCTTTCTGGAAAAAACTTCAAAACATGGGTAAAGAAAAAAAGATATATAATTGCTTCTTTGAAGTATGTTTCTTTAAATCAAGAGGACAATCTCAACAATAGACCCAAATACATATCTAACAAATTTCAATGAGCTCATCAACAAAAATCAAACCAAATACCTACTTAAACCATAACCCAAATTTACATTCATTTCAACAGTTTCAATAAAAGAATTTGGCTGGAAGTATAATTCAAGAACATGTACCTTTAGGCTCTAACCAAGATCAAATTCCCTCAAAAGAACATAAAACCCAATAGACAAACATTTGCACAGAAGTAGATAATCTCATTAAGGAAATTTGAGTCTATGACACGCTGGAATAACAATTACCTTAATCAGACATCAAATTTCATATATCAAAAGTAGAGTCTCTAAACAAAAATACAGAGTCAAACAACATAACTAAATATCTAGAACCAAATTTTAGATAAAATCATATATAAGTAACTAACACCATAAGTTTTCTAAGTCATTGAATTGGATCTCTATTTTAAGTTTGTCAAGTGGCTGTCGATTTCAAGTAGTGTGGCTTTGGATCTCACAAATTTGAATGTTGTGATTTTTTTTTTTTCAATTTGGTAAAAGTGAGATACAACCATCCCTCACAATTTCCATTACAAACCACACAAGCTTCATCCCAATACCTACAAAGATTAACACATCTAAGCATGTTTTTCTCATGAACGTCTCAATTGTTGCCATACCTTCAACAAAACCAAAATATTGCAATTTAATATTGTATGTTGTAAATGTTATATGTTTGTGCAACATGGTCATTTTAAGTTTATAATAGACAACTAAGATTATCTACTAGCTGGAAAAGACTAGATATTATAGATCATTATCCAAAGAATAGGAAAATTGTCGTGATTATGGAATGCAATAAAGGGTATACCCCTTTGTCGCTCAATATATCTAAGATAGTAGTTGGGAGTATATTATGGACACCAACACCAAGTCAAAAATGGGAAAATGATTTTGTAAGACGATTTCTTTAACAAACAATCCATGCAGGATGTTTTGGGTATTGATCAAATGTATCATTTTAGCACACAACTTGACCAACATTATTTAGTTAATCAAATTTCAAAGCAAGGGAATCATTGCATTAGCCTTATACAAGCATTTTATACATAAAGAGGGAAAACACTATATCATAAACACACAATCCAAACCGACAACAAGTACTTATGGGAAAATCCTAGAACAAATAACATATATTCTCTAACCCACATCAACAAACCCAAATGCTAGATTTGTACAATTCATCCTGAAACTCCTTGTGCAATGTTTTAACCCACATTAACCCTTTACAAGACAAACTTAATCTCAAGCATACCGAATGGAATAAAGGGTATAATAATCATAGCTAACCAATGCATGTCACTTCATCTCAGATTTTATTGACATTAGAAAAGTCACTACATTCCAGTCATTATATTCAAAACTCAGTGAATGGAAATTTCAACAATGTTGTTGCCAATAAACTATTGCCCATAAAAATGAAACTTGAGACCTGTGTCTGGAAATTCGCCAAAAGATCATGAATTCACTGGAATCTTGGAAAAATTTCCATAATGCCCTTATACCACAAGTTAATTGGAAAATTAAATTTATGGCACAAGATTTTTCTTCACACCTATAATTTGAATTTATTAAATCTTCCTTTCAAAAGTATCTCATCATAACCCATCTAAGATTGTAAAGCTACTCCAAAACAAATAACATATATATGTCAGCAATATGAAACCCATGAGCACGTACAGTAATGACACAAGCAATCAAAATTCAACAATGTTAACCAAATACCATATATAGAATGTAAAATAAATGCATTACTCATCAAACACATCCAATATAGCCGTTAATAATCTTTATCATTCCATCATATTAATGATGGAATGGAATATTCCTTGTTTATGTTAGTTGTCTAGTTGTCCTCCTCCTCATTGCATTGCAATTCATGCCGTCGAATGATGTACGACCCTCTGGACAATCGGAATTCGAAACTCGTGCTCAGAAAAATCAAATTAACAGATGAATCCTTGTCGTGCTTTTCTGATAGTCCTTTCTTGAGAAACTTGAGATATGGGACTCAGTTGGCCTGCAGAAGCCTATCATATTGGTGGTGGAGGTTTTAATAGTGAACTGCCCAAAGCTTAGAACTTTAGAGACATGCATGATACAGGATTTAAGGGTAAATGGGGTGTTGTTTCAGGAAATTTCCTATGCGGTCCAACATCTTACAATGCAGAGGGGAAGAAAGGGAAGAAATGTGATTGTGATTTGATTGGAGTGGGATGATACGGTATACAGTATCTCGACGGAGAGATGCAATTTCTGGGCAGAGATATTTATTGAGATCGTGAGCACTTTCAAAGCATTGAAGAAGCTCTCCATACCTACCTGGTTGAAATGGTAAAAGAGATGATTGCTCTCATTCACAAGCTGCTTGATATGCTTCCTAATCTGGAAATCGCTGTGTTGAAGGATGGAATTAAAGGTTAGTCAATAATTCTGTTCTCCCTGAAGTAATTCTGTTCTGGTTTCATGGTTTTCATGTGATTATAGGTAATATTTCCCCAATCATATGTGGTATTCGCCAGTATTCGCCAATATCTAGGTCATTTGACCAAGGAGCATCACGTTGGCTTTGAAGGAGCTTCAATTGATCATTTCGTTCGTCTGGCACTCGGGAAATATATGCTTACTATTAGATATTATGCATTTGGTTACAAATTAATCTCTCCATTGTCAATATATGCTTATTATTAGATATTATGCATTTGGTTACAAATTAATCTCTCCATTGCCTATTGCAGAATCTGTTGATCCAGTTCCTAGTGCAATTGATCCGGCAGAATCTATTGATCCAGTTCCTAGTGCAATTGATCCAGTTCCAGTTCCAAGCAAGGATTCCATTGACCTTGTTTAAGTAACATAGCCATCAATAGTCATAGGCACCTTCACCCGTTCAATTAGTTGATCCAACAGTGGAAGAAGCGACAGATGCATAGGCATCTTAGACGTGGTTCGGTCATTCCCATTTGTCCCTATCTATTGGTGGGGAGGTCTATCAAGAGACGAACAAGTGGATTGAGAAATGAAAGTTCGGGGACAGAGAGAACAGGGTTTTTCCGAAGAATTACTGCTGCTTTCCCACCTCCTTTAATTATCATATCGAAAGTTTTTTCTACCAGATATCTATTTATTTCGACACTATTTGTATTTGTTGTATATTTTACATATTTTCCTTTTTTTAAATAAAAACTAAATAAATTAACTTAAATTTATTTTTGTTTTGTGTTTTTTAAATAAAAATTAAATAAATAAATTTATATTTATTTTTGTTTTGAATTTAAAATAATTATTGTAAATATTTTTAATATATTAAAATTAAATTAATTTATATATTTTTAAAATTATTAAACATATTTAAATATTAATAATTTTAAATTTATTAAACATTTGAACAACAATTTGCTTCGTGGTTGAAGGAGACTCTACCTCCGCACCGTAATCAATCTAGTGTACGTAATTTGTCTCCAGCCCTAATCATTCTCGCCTCCACGTCAACAATTTAAATGTATATTTTTAAATATTTAAAAAATCTCAAATTGAAATATATTTAAGTTATTAAAATAGATGTAAGTTAATGCTATGTAAAAACTATAAATAAATTTAAGTTATTAAAATAGATGTTGTTGCCATCTCTTCATATTTTTTTTTAATGAAAATTAAATAAATTAATTTAGATCTATTTTAATTTTGAATTTAAAATAATTATTATGAATATTTTTTGACATTTTTTTTTGGTGGTTTTTGAAAGCTTCTAAAATTGTCAACAATTTCCATCCTTTTCTATATTTTTTTATTTCTCTAGTTTAAAAAGGAAAGGAAAACCCACTAAAACCATACTGGACTCTATTAACCCTAAAATGACACTTTAAAAGTAGAAAGGTTCAAAAGAAAAATAAAGATGTACATTTCATTAAACTTTTGTCGATATATTGAGATTCTAGTTATAAATTGTGCTTTATTTTGAGATATTTGAGTGAAAATATGAATTTGATAGATGATAAGTTTTATTGAAAATTTTTCATTCCCATTTCTAGAGACCATTTCCTTGCTTTTCCTCTTCTCTAGCAATTTCATATTAAGCTTACCTCAAGTTTGCAATCCACACTATGTTTCTTATCATTTCATGTTTCCCATTTTTTGTACTTTGAACATATAGGGTTTTCCCTTTTTARATATAGATATTTTAGATATACTTATACATTAGTAGTAGTCCATGCGAGGTTATTGACACACTAATATTAGAAGATTAGATTAGGGTTTTTTTCYTTTCCTTGCCATGCCTTGCCTTCCCTTTCCTTGTCTTGCCTTGCCATGCCTTGCCTTGTYTTTCTTGTCTTTCCATGCATTGGCTTGCCATGCCTTGCCTTGTCTTGCTTGCATTGCCTTKTCTTGKCTTGGCTTGGCTTYCCTGGSCTTGCCATGTTATGTCTTGTCTTGCCATGACTAGCCATGACTAGCCTTGTCTTGTCATCCCTTKCATTGTYTTGATAACATTGCCTTGGCTTGGTTTGGCTTGTCTTGCCATGCCTTGCCTTGTCTTGATTGCATTTCCTTGGCTTGGCTTGGCTTGGCKTGCCTGGCCTTGCCATGACTGCCCTTTCCTTGCCTTTTGTTTCCTTTCTTTCTTAGCCTTGCCTTGTCTTTGTTTTCCTTTCCTTGCCTTACCTTTCCTAGCATAGCCTTGCCTTGCCTTGCTTTCCTAGCCTTGCCTTGCCATGCCTAGCCTTGCCTTGCCTTTGCTTGCCTTGCCTTACCTTACCTAGCCTAGTCTTCAATTTCCTTGCCTTCCCATGCCTTGCCTTGCCTTGTTAAGCCATGCCTTGTCTTTCCATGCCTTGCTTGCCTAGCTTTGACTTACCTTACCTTTCCATGCATTGTGTTGCCTTGCCTTGCCAAGTGTTGCATTGCCTTTCCCTTCCTTTCTTTGAGTTTCCTTGTCATTTCTAGCCTTGCCTTTCTTTTGCTCTCCTAGCCTTGCCTTGCCTTGTCTTGCCATGCCTTGCCTTGACTTGCCCTTGCTTGCCTATTCTTCCCATGTCTTTCCCTACCTTGTCTTGGCTTGGCCTCGCTTGACTTGCCTTTCCTTGCCTTCCCATGTCTTTCCTTGCCTTTCCTTGTCTTTCCATGCCTTTCCTTTCATTTCCATGCCATGCCTTGCCTAGTCTTGCCATGCCTTGCCTTCCCTTTCCTTTCCTTGCCTTGCCATGCCTTGACTTCCCTTTCCTTGCCTTGCCATGTCTTTCTTTTCTTTCCATGCATTGACTTGCCATGCCTTGCCTTGTCTTGCTTACATTACCTTGTCTTGTCTTGGCTTGGCTTGCCTGCCCTTGCCATGTTATGTATTGTATTGCCATGACTAGCCTTGCCTAGCCTTGCCTTACCTTACCTAGCCTAGTATTAGATTGCCTTGCCTTCCCATGCCTTGCCTTGCCATGCCTTGCCTTGCTTGTCTAGCCTTGCTTTACCTTACCTTGCCATGTGTTGTGTTGCCTTGCCTTGCCAAGATTTGCGTTGCCTTGCCTTGTCTTTCCCTTCCTTTGTTTGAGCTGCCTTGCCATGTCTAGCCTTGTCTTTCCATGCCTTGCCTTGACTTGCCTTTTCTTTCCTTGCTTTCCTATCCTTCCATTGGATTTCCCTACCTTGTCTTGGCTTGCCTTTCCTTGCCTTTCTTTCACTTGCCTTGCCTTTCCTTGCCTTGCCTTCCCATGTCTTTCCTTGCCTTTCCTTGTCTTTCCATGCCTTGCCATGCCATGCCTTGCTTACCTAGCCTTGCCTTGCCTAGTCTTGCCATGCCTTGCCTTCCCTTTCCTTGCCTTGCCTTGCCATGCCTTGACTTCCCTTTCCTTTCCTTGCCTTTCCATGCCTTGCCTCGTCTTTCTTGTCTTTCCATGCACTGGCTTGACATGCCTTGCCTTGTCTTGCTTGCATTGCCTTGTCTTGCTTGCATTGCCTTGTCTTGGCTTGGCTTGGCTTGCCTGGCCTTGCCATGTTCTATCTTGTCTTGCCATGACTAGCCTTGCCTAGCCTTGCCTTGCCTTTTCTTTCCTTGCCTTACCTTACCTAGCCTAGTCTTTGCTTGCCTTGCCTTCCCATGCCTTGCCTTGCCTTGTCTTGCCACGCCTTTCCTTGCTTGCCTAGCCTTGCCTTACCTTACCTTGCCATGTGTTGCATTTCTTGCCTTGCCAAGCGTTGTGTTGTGTTGCCTTGCCTTTCCCTTCCTTTCTTGGAGTTGCCTTGCCATGTCTAGCCTTGCCTTTCTTTTTCTCTCCTAGCCTTGCCTTGCCTTGTATTGCCATGCCTTGCCTTGCCATGCCTTGCCTTGACTTGCCTTTGCTTGCCTTGCTTGCCTATCCTTCCCTTGCCTTTCCCTACCTTGTCTTGTCTTGGCCCGACTTAGCTTGCCCTTCCTTGCCTTCCTTTGCCTTGTCTTTCCTTTCCTTGCCTTGCCTTCCCATGTCTTTCCTTGCCTTTCCATGCCTTGCCTTTCCTTGCCATGCCATGCCTTGCTTACCTAGCCTTGTATTTCCTAGTCTTTCCATGCCTTTCCTTCCCTTTCCTTGACTTTCCTTGCCATGCCATGCCTTGCTTACCTAGCCTTGTCTTGCCTAGTCTTGCCATGCCTTGCCTTCCCTTTCCTTGACTTGCCTTGCCATGCCTTGGATTGCCTTTCCTTTCCTTGCCTTACCATGCCTTGTCTTGCCTTACCATACCTTGCCTTGTATTTCTTTTCTTTCCATGAATTGGCTTGCCATGCCTTGCCTTGTCTTGCTTGCATTGCCTTGTCTTGGCTTGGCTTGGCTTGCCTAGCCTTGCCATGTTATGTCTTGTCTTGGCATGACTAGCCTTGCCTAGTCTTGTCTTTCCATGCATTTGCTTGCCATACCTTGCCTTATCTTGCTTACATTGCCTTGGCTTGGCTTGGATCGGCTTGCCTGGCCTTGCCACATTATGTCTTGTCTTGCCATGATTGCCCTTGCCTTGCCTTTCTTGCTTAGCCTCGCCTTATCTTTCTTTTCCTTGCCTTGCCATACCTTTCCTAGCCTAGCCTTACCTTTCCTTCCCATGTCTTTCCCTTCCTTGTTTCTCTTTCCATGCCTTTCCTTGCCTTGCTTTCCTAGACTTGCCTTGCCATGCATTGCCTTTCCTTACGTTTCCTTGCATTTCCTTACTTTGATTTTCCTTGCCAAGATTTGACTTGCCTTGCCTTTAGTTTTCCTCCTTTCCCTATGTTTCCATGCCTAACCTTGCCTTGCCTGTGCTTGCCTTGCCTTTCCATGCGTTGCCTTGCCTTGCCTTTCCTTGCCTTACCTTACCTAGCCTAGTCTTCGCTTGCCTTGCCTCCCCATGCCTTGCCTTGCCTTGTCTTGCTATGCCTTGCCTTGCCTTGCCTTGCTTGCCTAGCCTTGCCTTACCTTGCCTTGCCATGCATTGCATTGCCTTGCCTCGACAAGAATTGCGTTGCGTTGCGTTTCCTTTCCCTTCCTTGCTTTGAGTTTCCTTGTCATGTCTAGCCTTGCCTTTCTTTTTCTCTCCTAGCCTTGCCTTGCCTTGTATTGACATGCCATGCCTTGACTTGAATTTTCTTGCCTATCCTTCCCTTTCCTTTCCCTACCTTATCTTGGCTTGGCTTGCCTTTCCTTGCCTTGCTTTGCCTTGTCTTGCCTTGCCCTTCCTTGCCTTCCCATGTCTTTTCTTGACTTTCCTTGTCTTTCCATGCCTTGCCTTTCCTTGCCATGCCATGCCTTGCTTACCTAGCCTTGCCTTGCCTTGCCTAGTCTTGCCATGCCTTGCCTTCCCTTTCCTTTCCTTTCCTTGCCATGCCTTGCCTTCCCTTTCCTTGCCTTATCTTTCATGTCTTTCCATGCATTGGCTTGCCATGGCTTGCCTTGTCTTGATTGCATTGCATTGTCTTGGCTTGGCTTGGCTTGCCTGGCCTTGCCATGCTATGTCTTGTCTTGCCATGACTAGTCTTTCCTAGCCTTGCCTTGCCTTTTCTTGCCTTGCCTTACCTTACCTAGCCTAGTCTTCGCTTGCCTTGCCTTCCCATGCCTTTCATGCCTTGTCTTTCCATGCCTTGCCTTGCTTTCCTAGCCTTGGCTTACCTTACCTTGCCATGAGTTGTGTTGCCTTGCCTTGCCTTGCCTTTCCTTTCCTTGCTTTGAGTTGCCTTGGCATGTTATGTCTTTTCTTTCCATCACTAGCCTTGCCTAGCCTTGCCTTGCCTTTTCTTTCCTTGCCTTACCTTACCTAGCCTAGTCTTAGCTTGCCTTGCCTTCCCATGCCTTGCCTTGCCTTGTGTTGTATTTCCATGCCTTTCCTTGCTTTCCTAGCCTTTCCTTACCTTACCTTTCCATATGTTGCATCGCCCTATCTTGCCAAGTGTTGCGCTGCCTTTCCCTTCCTTTCTTTGAGTTGCCTTGCCATGTCTAGCCTTGCCTTTCCTTGTCAAGCCATTCCTTTCCTTGAATTTCCTTTGCTTTCCTTGCTTGCCTATCCTTCCCTTGCCTTTCCCTACCTTATCTTGGCTTGGCCTTGCTTGGCTTGCCTTTCCTTTCCTTGCTTTGACTTGTCTTGCCTTGCCTTCCCATGTCTTTCCTTGCCTTTCCTTGTCTTTTCATGCCTTGCCTTTCCTTTCCATGCCATGCCTTGCTTACCTAGCCTTGCCTTTCCTGGTCTTGCCATGCCTTGCCTTCTCTTTCCTTGCCTTGCCTTGCCCTTCCTTGCCTTTCCATGCCTTGTCTTTCTTGTATTTCCATGCACTGGCTTTCCATGCCTTGCCTTGTCTTGCTTGCATTACCTTGTCTTGGCTTGGCTTGGCCTGCCTATCCTTGCCATGTTATATCTTGTCTTGCTATGACTAGCCACGACTAGCCTTGCCTAGCCTTGTCTTTCCATGCATTGGCTTGCCATGCCTTGCCTTGTCTTGCTTGCATTGGCTTGGATTGGCTTGGCTTGCATGGCCTTGCCATCTTATGTCTTGCCTTTCCATGACTGCCCTTGCCTTTCCTTTTCTTTCCTTGGCTTGCCTTGCTTGCTTAGTCTTACTTTGTCTTTGTTTTCCTTGACTTGCCTTACCTTGCCTAGCCTAGCCTTGCCTTTCCTTCCCATGTATTTCCCATCCTTGATTTTGTTGGCATGCCTTTCCTTTCCTTGCCTTGCCTTGCCTGCTGCCTTGCCCTACGTTGCCATGCATTTCCTTGCTTTGACTTTCCTTGCCAATCTTTGACTTGCTTTGCCTTTACTTTTCTTTCTTTCCCTGTGTTGCCATGCCTAGCCTTGCCTTGCCTTTCCTTGACTTACCTTACCTAGCCTAGTCTTCGCTTGCCTTGCCTTGTCTTACCATGCCTTGCCTTGCCTTGCCTTACTTGCCTAGCCTTTCCTTACCTTACCTTGCCATGCGTTTCATTGCCTTTTCTTGACAAGCGTTGCATTGCATTGCCTTGCCTTTCCCTTCCTTGCTTTGAGTTGCCTTGCCATGTCTAGCCTTGCCTTTCTTTTTCTCTCCTAGCCTTGTCTTGCATGTCTTGCCATGCCTTGCCTTGACTTGCCTTTGCCTGCCTTGCTTGCCTATCCTTCCCTTGCATTTCTTTACCTTGTCTTGGCTTGGCCTGGCTTGGATTGCTTTTCCTTGCCTTGCTTTGCCTTGTCTTTCCTTGCCTTGCCTTGCCTTCCCATGTTTTTCCTTGCCTTTCCTTGTCTTTCCATGCCTTTCCTTTCCTTGCCATGCCATGCCTTGCTTAACTATCCTTGCCTTGCCTAGTCTTGCAATGCCTTGCCTTCCCTTTCCTTGACTTGCCTTGCCATGCCTTGCCTTCCCTTTCCTTGACTTGGCTTGCCATCCCTTGCCTTGTCTTTATTGTCTTTCCATGCATTGGCTTGCCATGCCTTGCCTTGTCTTGTTTTGGCTTGGCTTGGCTTGCCTGGCCTTGCCATGTTATGTATTGTCTTGCCATGAATAGCCTTGCCTAGCCTTTCCTTGCCTTTTCTTTCCTTGCCTTACCTTACCTAGCCTAGTTTGTGCTTGCCTTCCCTTCCCATGCCTTGCCTTACCTTGTCTTTCCATTCCTTCCTTTGCCTTACCTTGCTTGCCTAGCCTTGCCTTACCTTACCTTGCCATGCGTTGCCTTGCCAAGCGTTGCACTGTGTTGCCTTTCCTTTCCCTTCCTTGCTTTGATTTGTCTTGCCATGTCTTTCTTTGCCTCTATTTTTTTCTCGTAGCCTTGCCTTGCCTTGACTTGCCTTTGTTTGCCTTGCTTGCCTATTCTTCCCTTTCCTTTCCCTACCTTGTCTTGGCTTGGCCTAGCTTGCCTTGCCTTACCTTGCCTTGATTTTCCTTGTCTTGCCTTGCCTTGCCTTCCCATCTCTTTCCTTGCCTTTCCTTGTCTTTCCATGCCTTTCCTTTCCTTGCCATGCCATGCCATGCCTACCTAGCCTTGCCTTGCGTAGTATTGCCATGCCTTGATTTCCCTTTCCTTTCCTTGCCTTGCCATACCTTGCCTTCCCTTTCCTTGCCTTGCCTTGCCATGCCTTGCCTTTCCTTGCCATGCCTTGCCTTGTTTTTCTTGTCTTTCCATGCATTGGCTTGCCATGCCTTGCCTTGTCTTGCTTGCATT
>ML803449.1:27479-38974 GCA_009831015.1 Picea engelmannii | reverse complement strand
TGCATTGGAAAATAATATGTCAAAAACCCATGTAATCATGAAAATGGTTTATGTAAGGGTGTGGGAAAGCGAAATATGGTTAAAAATGAAGTGAAAGTGAAGTGAAAATGTTGGTAAAAAGATGACACTTTGGCGACTCAACAACTGCCCTTGCCTTGCCTTTTATTGCCTTGGCTTGCTTAGCCTTGCCTTGTCTTTGTTTTCCTTTCTTTGCCTTACCTTGCCTAGCCTAGCCTTGTCTTGCCTTCCCATGTATTTTCCTTCCTTGATTCTCTTGCCATGCCTTTCCTTTCCTTGCCTTGCCTTGCTTTCCTAGCCTTTCCTTGACATGCGTTGCCTCGCCCTACGTTTCCTTGCATTTTTTTGCTTTGAATTTCCTTGCCAATCTTTCTCTTTCCTTGCCTTTACTTTTCTTGCCTGCCCTGTTCTGCCATTCTTATCCTTGCCTTGCCTTGCCTTTGCTTGCCTTGCCTTACCTTAGCTAGCCTAGTCTTCAATTGATTTTCCTTCCCATGCCTTGCCTTGCCTTTTCTTTCCATGCCTTGCCTTGCCATGCCTTGCTTGCCTAGACTTGCCTTACCTTACCTTGCCATGCGTTGCATTACCTTGCATTGCCAAGCGTTGCATTGCATTGCCTTTCCTTTCCCTTCCTTGCTTTGAGTTTCCTTGCCATTTCTAGCCTTGCCTTTCCTTGCCTTGTCTTGCTATGCCTTGCCTTGACTTGCCTTTGCTTGCTTATCCTTTCCATGCCTTTTCCTACCTTGTCTTGGCTTGGCTTGCCTTTCCTTGCCTTGACTTTCCTTTCCTTCCCATGTCTTTCCTTTTCATGCCATGCCTTGGTTACCTAGCCTTCCTTTGCCTTCCCTTTCCTTTCCATGCCTTGCCTTCCCTTTCCTTGCCTTGCCTTGACATGCCTTGCCTTTTCTTTCTTGTCTTTCCATGCATTGGCTTGCCATGCTTTGCCTTGTCTTGGCTTGGCTTGGCTTGCCTAGCCTTGCCATGTTATGTATTTTCTTGCCATAACTGGCCATGACTTGCCTTGCCTAGCCTTGTCTTTCCATGCATTGGCTTGCCATGCCTTGCCTTGTCTCACTTGCATTGCTTTGGATTGGCTTGTTTTGGCTTGCCTGGCCTTGCCATGTTATGTCTTGTCTTGCCATGACTACCCTTGCCTTGCCTTTTCTTGCCTTGGTTGCTTAGCCTTGCCTTGTCTTTGTTTTCCTTTATGAGACTTACCTTTCCTAGCCTAGCCTTGCCTTGCCTTGCCTTCCCATGTCTTTCCCTTCCTTGATTCTCTTGCCATGCCTTTCCTTGCCTTGCTTTCCTAGCCTTTCCTTGCCATGCATTGCCTTGCCCTACATTTCCTTGCATTGCCTTACTTTGACTTTCCTTACCAATCTTTTACTTTCCTTGCCTTTTCTTTTCTTGCTTGCCCTATGTTGCCATGCCTAGCCTTGCCTTGCCTTTGAATTGCCTTGCCTTTCCATGCATTTCCTTACCTTTCCATGCGTTGCCTTGCCTTCCCTTGTATTTCCTTGCCTTTCCTTGTCTTTCCATGCCTTTCCTTGCCATACCATGCCTTGCTTACCTAGGCTTGCCTTGCCTAGTCTTTCCATTCCTTGCCTTCCCTTTCCTTGCCTTGCCTTACCTTCCCTTTCCTTGCCTTGCCTTGTCTTTCTTGTATTTCCATGCATTGGCTTGCCATGCCTTGCCTTGTCTTTCTTGCAATGCCTTGTCTTGGCTTGGCTTGGCTTGCCTGGCCTTGCCATGTTAATTCTTGTCTTGCCATGACTAGCCCTGAATAGCCTTGTCTTTCCCTACCTTGCATTGTCTTGCTTGTTATTCCTTGCCTTGGCTTGGATTGCCTTGCCTGGCCATTCCATGTTATGTCTTGTCTTTCCATGACTTCCCTTTCCTTGCTTGCTTAGGCTTGCCTTGTCTTTGTTTTCCTTACTTTTCCTTACCTTGCCTAGCCTAGCCTTGCCTTACCTTCCCATGTCTTCCCCTTCCTTGATTCTCTTAGCATGCCTTTCTATGCCTTGTATTGCCTTCGTTTCCTAGACTTGCCTTTCCATGCGTTGCCTTGCATTGCCTTGCTTTGAATTTCCTTGACAAGATTTGAATTTCCTTGCCTTTACTTTTCTTGCTTGCCCTGTGTTGCCATGCCTAGCCTTGCCTTTCCTTTCCATATGTTTCCTTGCCTTGCCTTGCCTTACCTTACCTAGTCTAGTATTTACTTGCCTTGCCTTCCCATGCCACGCCTTGCCTTTCCTTGCCATGCCTTTCCTTTCCTTGCCTTGCTTGCCTAGCCTTTCCTTACCTTTCTTACCTAGCCTTCCCTTACCTTACCTTTCCATGCGTTGCGTTGCCTTTCCTTTCCAAGCATTGCATTGCGTTGCCTTGCCTTTCCATTCCTTACTTTGAGTTTCCCTTCCATGTCTATCCTTGTCTTTATTTTTCTTTCCTAGCCTTGCCTTGCCTTGCCTTTCCATTCCTTGCCTTGACTTTCCTTTGCTTTCCTTGCTTGTCTAACCTTCCCTTACCTTTCCCTACCATGTCTTGGCTTGGCCTGGCTTGGATTTCCTTTTCTTGTCTTTCTTTGCCTTCTCTTGTCTTGCCTTGCCTTGCCTTCCCATGCCTTTCCTCACCTTTCCTTGTCTTTCCATGCCTTGCCTTTCCTTTCCATGCCATGCCTTGCTTACCTAGCCTTGGCTTGCCTTCCTTTACCTTGCCTTGCCTTGCCATGCCTTGCCTTGCCTTTCCATGCCTTGCCTTGTCTTTCTTGTCTTTCCATGCATTGACTTGCCATGCCTTGCCTTGTCTTGCTTGAATTACCTTGTCTTGGCTTGGCTTGGCTTTCCTAAACTTTTCATGTTATGTCTTGTCTTTCCATGACTAGCCTTACCTAGCCTTGCATTGCCTTTTCTTGCCTTGCCTTACCTTACCTAGCCTAGTCTTTGCTTGCCTTTCCTTACCATGCCTTGCCTGTCCTTGTCTTGCCATGCCTTCTCTTGTTTTTCCTTGCTTATCTATCCTTGCCTTACCTTACCTTTCCATGCATTGCGTTGCGGTGCCTTGCCAAGCATTGCGTTGCATTGCCTTGCCTTTCCCTTCCTTTCTTTGAGTTGCATTGCCATGTCTAGCGTTGCCTTTCTTTTTCTCTCGTAGCCTTGCCTTGCCTTGTCTTGCCATGCCTTGCCTTGACTTTCCTTTGCTTTCCCATCCTTCCCTTGCCTTTCCCTACCTTGTCTTGGCTTGGCATAGCTTGGCTTGCCTTTACTTGCCTTGCTTTTTCTTGTGTTTCCTTGCCTTGCATTGCCTTCCCATGTGTTTCCTTTCCTTTCCTTGTCTTTCCATGCCTTGCCTTTTCTTGCCATGCCATGCTTTTCTTACCTAGCCTTTCCTTGCCTAGTCTTTCCACGCCTTGCCTTCCCTTTCCTTGCCTTGCCTTGCCATGCCTTCCCTTCCCTTTCCTTTCCTTTCCTTTCCATGCCTTTCCTTGTCTTTCTTGTCTTTCCATGCATTAGCTTTCCATGCCTTGCCTTGACTTGCTTGCATTTCCTTGTCTTGGCTTGGCTTGGCTTGCCTGGCCTTGCCATGTTATGTCTTGTCTTGCCATGACTAGCCTTGCCTTACCTTACCTATACTAGTCTTTTCTTTCCTTGCCTACCCATGCCTTGCCTTGCCTTGTCTTGCTATGCCTTGCCTTGCCTTTCCTTGCTTGCCTAGCCTTGCCTTACCTTACCTTGCCATGCGTTACATTTCCTTGCCTTTCCAAGCGTTGCATTGTGTTTCCTTGCCTTTCCCTTCCTTGCTTTGAGTTGCCTTGCCATGTCTAGCCTTGCCTTTCTTTTTCTCTCCTAGCCTTTCCTTGCCTTGTCTTGCCATGCCTTGCCCTGACTTTCCTTTGCTTTCCTATCCTTCCCTTTCGTTTCCCTACCTTGTCTTGGCTTGGCTTGGCTTGGATTTTCTTTCCTTTCCTTGCTTTGCCTTGTCTTTCCTTTCCTTGCCTTGCCTTCCCATATCTTTCCTTGCCTTTCCTTGTCTTTCCATGCCTTTCCTTTCCTTGCCATGCCATGGCTTGCTTACCTAGCCTTGCCTTGCCTAGTCTTGCCATGCCTTGCATTCAATTACCTTGACATGCCTTGTCTTTCTTGTCTTTCCACGCATTGGCTTGCCATGCCTTGCCTTGACTTGCTTGCATTGCCTTGTATTGGCTTGGATTGGCTTGCCTGGCCTTGCCATGTTATGTCTTGTCTTACCATGACTAGCCATGAGTAGCCTTTCCTAGCCTTGTCTTGCCATCCATTGGATTGCCATTCCTTGCCTCTTCTTGCTTGCATTGCCTTGGCTTGGCATGCCTGACCTTGCCATGACTGTCCTTGCCTTGCTTTCTTAGGATTGCCTTGTCTTTGTTTTTCTTTCCTTGCCTTACCTTTCCTAGCCTATCCTTTCCTTGCCATCCCATGTATTTCCCTTCCTTGATTCTCTTTCCATGCCTTACCTTGCATTGCCTTGCCTTACTTTCCTTAGCCTTGCCTTGCCTTAATTTCCTAGCCTTGCCTTGCCATGCGTTGCCTTTCCCTACATTTCCTTGCATTGCCTTGCTTCGACTTTCCTTGCCAAGCTTTGACTTTCCTTGCCTTTACTTTTCTTGCTTGCCCTATATTGCCATGCCTAGACTTGCCTTGCCTTTTCTTCCCTTGCCTTTCCATGCACTGTGTTGCGTTGCATTGCCTTAACTTGCCTAGCCCTAGTCTTCACTTTCCTTGCTTTCCCATGCCTTGCCTTGTCTTGCCATGCCTTGCCTTGCCTTGCTTTCCTAGCATTGCCTTACCTTACCATGCCATGCGTTGCATTTCCTTGCCTTGCCAAGTGTTTCATTGTGTTCCCTTCCCTTTCCCTTCCTTGCTTTGAGTTGCCTTTCCATGTCTAGCCTTGCCTTTCTTTTTCTCTTCTAGCCTTACCTTGCCTTTTCTTCCCATGCCTTTCCTTGACTTGCCTTTGCTTACCTATCCTTCCCTTGCCTTTCCTTACCCTATCTTGGCTTGGCTTGGATTGCCTTATCTTGCCTTGCCTTGCCTTGCCTTCCCATGTCTTTCCTTGCCTTTCCTTGTCTTTCCATTCCCAACCTTTCCTTGCCATGTCATGCCTTGCTTACCTAACCCTTCCTTGCCCAGTCTTGCCATGCCTTTCCTTCCCTTTTATTGCCTTGCGTTGCCATGCCTTTCCTTGGCTTGCCTTGCCATGCCTTGCCTTGTCTTTCTTATCTTTCCATGCATTGTCTTGCCATGCCTTGCCTTGTCTTGCTTGCATTGCCTTGTTTTGGCTAGGCTAGGCTTGCCTGGCCTTGCCATGATATGTCTTGTCTTTCCATGACTAGCGTTCCCTTGCCTTTTATTGCCTTGCCTTACCTTATCTATCCTAGTCTTCGCTTTCCTTGCCTTCCCATGCCTTGCATTGCCTTGTATTACCATGCCTTGCCTTGCATTTCCTTGATTCCCTAGCCTTTCTTTGCTTTCCTAGCCTTGCCCTGATTTCCCTGTGTTTCCATGCCTAGCCTTGCCTTGCCTTTGCTTGCCTTGCCTTTCCATGCGTTGCCTTGCCTTGCCTTGCCTTACCTTACCTAGCATAGTTTTCACTTGCCTTGCCTTCCCATGCCTTCCCTTTCCTTCTCTTGCCATACCTTGCCTTGCTTGCCTAGCCTTGCCTTACCTTACCTTACCATGTGTTGCGTTGCCTTGCCTTGCCAAGCATTGCACTGTGTTGCCTTGCCTTTCCCTTCCTTGCTTTGAGTTTCCTTGCCATGTCTAGCATTACTTTTCTTTTTCTCTTATAGCCTTGCCTTTCCATGTCTTTCCATGCCTTGCCTTTTCTTACCTTGCTTGCCTATCCTTCCCTTCGCTTTCCCTACCTTGTCTTGTCTTGGCCTAGCTTTGCTTGCCATTCATTGCCTTGATTTTCCTTGTCGCCTTGCCTTGCCTTCCCATGTCTTTCCTTGCCTTTCCTTGTCTTTCGATGTCTTGCCTTTCCTTTCTATGCCACGACTTGCTTACCTAGCCTTGCCTTGCCTAGTCTTGCCATGCCTTGCCTTCCCTTTCCTTGCCTTGCATTGCCATGCCTTTCCTTCCCTTACCTTGCCTTGGCTTGCCATGCCTTGCCTTATATTTATTGTCTTTCCATGCATTGGCTTGCCATGCCTTGCCTTGTCTTTCTTGCATTTCCTTGTCTTGGCTTGGCTTGGCTTTCCTGGTCTTTCCATGTTATGTCTAGTCTTTCCATGACTAGCGTTGCCTAGCCTTGCCTTACCTTACCTAGCCTAGTCTTTGCTTTCCTTTCCTTTCCTTCCCTTCCCTTGCCTTGTCTTTCCATGCCTTTCCTTGACATTCCTTTTCTTGCCTTGCTTGCCTATCCTTCCCTTTCCTTTCCCTACCATGTCTTGGCTTGGCTTGGCTTGCCTTTCCTTGCCTTGCCTTGCTTTGCCTTGTCTTGACTTGCCTTTCCTTGCCTTGCCTTTCCTTGCCTTGCCTTCCCATGTTATTCCTTACCTTTCCTTGTCTTTCCATGCCTTGCCTTTACATGCCATGCCATGCCTTGCTTACCTAGCCTTGCCTAGCCTTGCCATGCCTAGTCTTGCTGTGCCTTGCCTTCCCTTTCCTTGCTTTTCCTTCCCATGCCTTTCCTTCCTTTTCATTGCCTTAACTTGCCATGCCTTACCTTGTATTTCTTGTCTTTCCATGCATTGGCTTGCCATGCCTTGCCTTGTCCTGCTTGCATTGCCTTGTGTTGGCTTGGCTTGGCTTGCCTGGCCTTGCCATGTTGTGTCTTGTCTTTCCATGACTAGCTTTGCCTAGCCTTGCCTTACCTTACCTATCCTAGTCTTCGCTTTCCTTGCCTTCCCATGCCTTGACTTTCCTTGTCTTTCCATGCCTTGCCTTGCCTTGCCTTTCCTTACCTTGCTTACCTAGCCTTGCCTTACCTTAACTTGCCATGTGTTGCGTTGCGTTGCCTTGCCTTACCAAGCATTGCATTGTATTGCGTTTCCTTGCCTTTCCCTTCCTTGGTTTGAGTTTCCCTGCCATGTCTAGCATTGCCTTTCTTTTGTTCTCCTAGCCTTACCTTGCCTTGTCTTTCCATGCCTTTCCTTGCTTGCCTATCCTTCCCTTGCCTTTCCCTACCTTGTCTTGGCTTGTCCTGGTTTGGATTTCCTTTCCTTTCCTTGCTTTGCCTTGTCTTGCCTTGCCTTGCCTTACCTTCCCATGTCTTTCCTTGCCTTTCCTTGTCTCTCCATGCCTTGACTTTCCTTGCCATGCCATGCCTTGCTTACCTAGCCTAGTCTTTTCATTCCTTGCCTTCCATTTCCTTGCCTTGCCTTGTCTTTTTTTTTTTTCCATGCATTGGCTTGCCATGCCTTGCCTTGTCTTTTTTTTTTTTTTCCATGCATTGGCTTGCCATGCCTTGCCTTGTCTTGCTTGCATTGACTTCTCTTGGCTTGGCTTGGCTTTCCTAGCCTTGCCATGTTATGTCTTTTCTTGCCATGACTATCCATGACTAACCTTGTCTTTCCATGCATTGGCTTGCCATGCCTTGCCTTGTATTGCTTGCATTGCCTTGGCTTGGCTTTCTCGGTCTTTCCATGTTATGTCTTGTCTTTTCATGACTTCCCTTGCTTTTCMTTTTCTTCCCTTGGCTTGCCTTGTCTTTGTTTTCCTTTTCTTGCCTTACCTTGCCTAGCCCRACCTTRCCCTGCTTTCCCATGTCTTTCCCTTCCTTGATTCTCTTGCCATGCCTTTCCTTTCCTTTCCTTGCCTTGCTTTCCTAGCCTTTCCTTGCCTTTACTTTTCTTGCTTGTCCTATGTTGCCATGCCTAGCCTTGCCTTTCCTTTKCTTGCCTTGCCTTTCCATGCGTTCCTTTGCCTTTCCTTTCCTTACCTTACCTAGCCTAGTCTTCGCTTGCCTTGCCTTCCCATGCCCCTCCTTGCCTTGTCTTTCTATGTGTTTCCTTGCCTTGCCTTCCCATGCCCCTCCTTGCCTTGTCTTTCTATGTGTTTCCTTGCCTTGCCTTGCTTGCCTAACATTGCTTGACCTTACCTTGCCATGCATTTCCTTGCCTTGCCTTGCCAAGCATTGCATTTCCTTGCCTTGCCAAGTGTTGCCTTGCCTTTCCCTTCCTTCCTTTGAGTTTCCTTTCCATGTCTACCCTTGCCTTTTTTTTTCTCTCCTAGCCTTGCCTTGCCTTTTCCTTTTCCTTTCCTTGCTTTGCCTTGTCTTTCCTTGCCTTGCCTTGACTTCCAATGTCTTTCCTTGCCTTTCCTTGTCTTTCCATGCCTTTCCTTTCCTTTCCATGCCATACCTTTCTTACCTAGCCTTTACTTTCCTAGTCTCGCGATGCCTTGCCTTCCCTTTCCTTGCCTTGCCTTGCCATGCTTTGCCTTGCCTTGCCATGTCTTTGTTGTCTTTCCATGCATTGGCTTGCCATGCCTTGCCTTGTCTTGATTGCATTGCCTTGTCTTGGCTTGGCATGGCTTGTCTGGCCTTGCTATGTTATGTCTTGTCTTGCCATGAGTAGCCTTGCCTAACCTTGCCTTGCCTTTTCTTGCCTTGCCTTACCTTACCTAGCCTAGTCTTTTCTTTCCTTGCCTTGCCTTGTGTGCCTAGCCTTGCCTTACCTTACCTTTCCATGCATTGTGTTGCATTGCCTTGAATTTCCAAGCATTGCATTGCCTTTCCCTTCCTTTCTTTGAGTTGTCTTGCCATCTCTAGCCTTGCCTTTCTTTTGCTCTCCTAGCCTTGTCGTGCCTTGTCTTACCATGCCTTGCCTTGACTTGCCTTTGCTTGCCTATCCTTCCCTTGCCTTTCACTACCTTTTTTTGGCTTTCCTGGATTTGCTTTCCTTTCCTTGACTTGCTTTGCCTTGTCTTTCCTTGCCTTGCCTTCCCATGTCTTTCCTTGCCTTTCCTTGTTTTTCCATGCATTTCCTTTCCTTTCCATGCCATGCCTTGCTTACCTAGCTTTGCCTTGCGTAGTATTTCCATGCCATGCCTTCCCTTTCCTTGACTTGCCTTGCCATGCCTTGCCTTTCGGAAACACCTGTGAAGCAGATGAAGTCTCACCCGAGGTAGAGGTAGGGGGGTTGCAAGAATCAAATGTATACAACCTAGCTGGGACACAGATCTGTGATCACATTACTTAATAGATCACTTAGCGAATAACATGCATTAGTTCATCAGTCCCAATTACATCGCAGATTAACCCTAAATATAGATCAACATAGTAACAACCAACATCATATACTTTCAACCACTTAACACTTAGCATAAACTCAGATCTAGCATTCATTCACATCATAAGGAACTAAGCATCAATAGATCTACCTATAATATATCAAAATTAATGCACTAAGCAAGTAAACACATAAATATCATCAATACATCGCACAGAGCACATCAACACATGATATACGTGGTTCACCCCAGTGTGGGGCTACATCCACCAACTCTTCTCTTCTTTATTAGTCTCTTCAAATATTCTTATAGGCACAGATCCACAAGACCAACTCCACATAGGGCAAGATACCCGCACACACCTCGCTAGATCCTCCTTCCCCAAGTGGTCAATGCATAGAGCCTTCTTACAATCACTTGCACTAAGCCAATGACCTCTACAATCACATAGATCCACTACTAGTGCCTCTACTTACATCACTTAGCTTCCTATTTACACATTACAAAAGAGGCCTAAACATGGGTAAACCCATGGGCCAACATCCCATACCCATTACATAAACCCTAATAACCCAAAAATCCCACAAAATGAGTGAAATCCCACGATCTCTGCTTCGCCTGGGTGCTCCATCTTCGACCAGCCCGTTGAAGTCCCAAAAATGGTCAAGCAAGACCAAGGTTCTCTTAAAACTTGGTCAAGGGCCAACACCCTTGTCTTACCTTTTTCCTTGCTTGCTTAGCCTTACCTTGTCTTTGTTTTTCTTGTCTTGCCTTACCTTGCCTAGCCTAGCCTGGCCTTGCCTTCCAATGTCTTTCCCTTCCTTGATTCTCTTTCCATGCCTTTCCTTGCCTTGCCTTGGCATGCATTGCCTTGCCCTACATTGGCTTGAATTGCCTTTCTTTGAATTTCCTTGCCAAGATTTGACTTGCCTTGCCTTTAGTTTTCTTGCTTGCCCTGTGTTTCCATGCCTAGCCTTGCCTCACCTTTGCTTGCCTTGCCTTTCCATGCGTTGTCTTGCCTTGCCTTGCCTTACCTTACCTATCCTAGTCTTTGCTTGCCTTGTCTTCCCATGCCTTGCCTTTCTCTTCTAGCCTTGCCTTACCTTACCTTTCCATGCGTTGCATTGCCTTACCTTGCCTTGCCTTTCCCTTCCTTGCTTTGAGTTTCCTTGCCATGTCTAGCCTTGACTTTCTTTTTCTCTCCTAGCCTTGCCTTGCCTTGCCTTGAATTTACTTTGCTTGCCTTTCCTTCCCTTGCCTCTCTCTACCTTGTCTTATCTTAGTCTGGCTTGGATTGCCTTTCCTTCCCTTGCTTTGCCTTGTCCTTCCTTGCCTTGCTTCCCACGTCTTTCCTTGCCTTTCCTTGTCTTTCCATGCATTTTCTTTCCTTGCCATGCCATGCCTTGCTTACCTAGTCTTGCCATGCCATGCCTTCCCTTTCCTTGCCTTGCCTTATCTTTCTTGTCTTTCCATGCCTTGCCTTGTCTTGCTTGCATTTACTTGTCTTAGCTTGGTTTGGCTTTCTTGACCCTGCTATGTTATGTCTTGTCTTCCTATGAATATCCATGACTAGCCTTGTCTAGCCTTATCTAGCCTTGTCTTGCCATGCATTGGCTTGCCATGCCTTGCCTTGTATTTCTTGCATTGCCTTGCTTTGCCTTGGCTTGCCTGGTATTTTCATGTTATGTCTTGCCTGTCCATGACTACCCTTGCCTTGCCTTGGCTTGCTTGCTTAGCCTCACCTTGTCTTTGTTTTCCTTGCCTAGCCTAGCCTTGCCTTGCCTTCCCATGTCTTTCACTTCCTTGATTCTCTTTCCATGCCTTTCCTTGCTTTGCCTTCCCTTGCTTGCCTAGCCTTGCCTTGACTTACCTTACCTTGCCATGCATTGTGTTTCCTTTCCTTGCCAAGCGCTGTGTTGCGTTGCATTGCCTTATCCTTCCTTTCTTTGAGTTGCATTGCCATGTCTAGCCTTGCCTTTCTTTTGCTCCCCTAGCCTTGCCTTTCTTTGTCTTGCCATACCTTTCCTTGACTTTCCTTGCTTGCCTATCCTTCCCTTCCCTTTTCCTACCTTCTCTTGGCTTGGCCTGGCTTGTCTTGCCTTTCCTTGCCTTGCTTTACCTTGGCTTGCTTTGCCTTGCCTTCCCATGTCTTTCCTCACCTTTCCTTATCTTTCCATGCCTTTCCTTTCCATGTCATGCCATGCCTTGCTTACCTAGCCTTGCCTTGCCTAGTCTTGCCATGCCTTGCATTTCCTTGCCTTGCCTTGCCAT
>ML803449.1:5947-17003 GCA_009831015.1 Picea engelmannii | reverse complement strand
GAGACACCCATCACTTTGGTAATCTGCTTCCGATAAACAAGGTTTTTTGCTAATTCTACCAGAGGGATTGGTATCTTAATTTTATTTATCTCGTTTTCAAAACTGAAAGCTCCGATCACCTTGTCTGTTTCTTTAGTTGAGACTTCCGAATCCTTCCTTTCCGACTTATTCATCTGGACCACTTTATTACTCATGGTCTTGATTGAAGGCGTAATTTTATTAGCCGTTTCGGTTCCTTGTGCTTGGGTCTCAACTTTTCCCACTTCAGACTCTTGTGTGCTTACTATTTTCATTTTTCTGTTGGGTAATAAGGTCTCTTCCAGAGTAGGCTCATAAGTTTGACCTATTTGGAGGATTTTCTTGGGTTGAGCAGTTGAGATGGGCTTACTCATAGATCTTAAGTTGTACTTAGGTTGGATCTCAACCATTATCATTTTAGTTTCTTGTTGAGAGCCACAAAGGTCAGTATGATCACTTTCTTCACCCTTAACCGATGGTTGTTGAGTGTTTAGATATTTCTCATAATCTTCTCTAGTCAGATACGGTTGTGTGCAGTCATCACCGAAGTTCATGACATCATTATCCGAATCTCCGAAATCTTGGAGATCGTTCACTCCTATAAAATTTTTGCTCTTTAGGGGAGCTTGTGTTTTTTGATCTTTGTTTTTTATCTGTCTTTGCTGGTTCGGGGGTTGGGGTTCCTCTTGAAATCCTTTTTGGGGAAAGAATTAGCTTTGGCCTGTTCGAGCTCCATTCTGGATATTTTATTAGACAGTTCTTTAATTACTTTGGCCATATCGTCTACCCTATCATCTGTGGATCTATTAGATCCTGACGGACTTGCTTGTTCTCTAAAGTGTTTAGTCTCTTGGTTTCCTGTTTCTATTTTAGCTTTAAGCTTACCAGAAGCCATCATATTCGACTTAATTTCTACTGCGTCATCCTGCATTCGGTTTAGGGTGGCTCCCCTTCTTTCTCGCAAAAGGAGTGCAAAATCCGGTTCAAAATCCCCTGTGAAGGTTACTTTGGTTGCGGGTTGGAATGGTTTAACCTCGGTTGGGATTTTGTTATACAGCTTGTTGAATCTTTGAATAAACTCCATGACTGTTTCTGAATTCCTTTTTCTTAAAGACCCTAATTCGGTTAAATAATATAGGTGGTCTTTTCTTTCGCCCCATTGCCTGAGGAAAGCATATTCCAAGGCGTCATAAGACAAGATAGATGTTGCAGGTAGACTCCGAAACCAAGTTTGGACCTGACCTTCGAAGGTTTGGAAAAGAAGCCTCGAAACATGTCCTCATGTTCAATACCTAGGATGTTTGCGAATTGATCGAAGAAATTAATGTGTTCAACTGCGGTCAAATCTCCTTCCCCAGTGAGTTTTGGCAATTTTTTTATATAATTTTTGGGAAGGTCGTGCAGAGGAACGGGCAAAACCAAGGGAGCGTATCTAGCTGCAACTTTCGCAAACACTCTGGGAGGGGGGCAGACCCTTGGCCTCCAAATCCTCCTACAGGAGCTCTTCCCCCTCCTCCTCTGATAAAACCTCCACCTCTTCCTCTAGCGACTGCCATCGTTATTAGTGGAAAGTTGTAAAGGGGGTTTCAGAAAATTAAAAGTGAATCTTTATTTTCTTCATGAAGAGGAAAACCAGACGATGAAAGATAACGAATGCAAGGTCTTGGTTCCTCAGATTTGCAAGAGATGAAATCGGGAGAACCGACGAGTGTGGAAACCAAATGTGTAACACACTCTTCAGAATTAGGTGAGGTCGGGAAATTTAATTGAAGGAAAAATGGTATGTCAATTGCCGATGAACTTTCAAGAGGGCCCTTTCCTTTGTGTACTAAGGGGATTGTCAGATGAATCTCACTCCTAACTTCGGAGCAGTTTGACGTTAAATCTTTAGTATCAAAGAGAGGACTGTGTGAAGTTGAGAGTTCAGAAGAACTCTTAGTCTTCAGTTGTGGGGGTTTAAGTTTGTAGACTGTAGCGGTTGGCTTAAGAGAGCCTCTCGCCTTTAGAATCTTCTCAGGATTGGTAACGGGCATAATCTGCTTACCATCCAGGTTTTGTCTGGTATTCCTTCGACTGGATGCCAGTTTATTATTTGTGGAGTTTCCAAGTGAAAGATTGGAAAGCCTTAAAAAAGGTGTGTACTCTTTGTTCACTATCAAAGGGTAACACTTTCAAAAAAAAAAAAAAAATGTCGTTTTCCTAGGGAAAAAGATTTCGTAACTTCAGTCCCCGGCAACGACGCCAAAAAGATGTTGTTCCAGAGTCTGTACTTAAGGCTTAGAAGTATAGTGTCTAGGGATACTAAAGTGGGTAAAGGGTAGGGAAGAGAGAAACGTCAACCTTCGGCAAGGGAAACTAGGGAAGATTTCTGTGTTGGCGTTGTCTAGCTTCCAACTGTTCCTGGATGTTTATCTCCTGTTCAATCGCTGCCCATGAATTTTCGAGTTCAACCCGGGTAGTAGCTATTTTAAGAATAGTATCGAAAAGGTTTAAGGCAATGTGCGTTTGATTTGATAATCTGGGTTCAATATTGGGCTGAGTTGGTACAGGGACAGTCATGGAGGAATAGTAAAATAAGAAACTTCAGGGAGAAATTAAGTGCTGTCTCAATTCGGTCGTATAAAAGAGAGTTTACGGTTTCAGAAATAAAAACGGGGGTGAAAATCAAAGGCTCTTTCCTGTAACTAGGTTATATTTTAATAGAAATGTATGAGGTGGGAGAAAACATTTAGCTATCTATCTAGTAAGGCTCCTATCAAGGGAGAATCTCACGTATAAACAGAAGAAGAAAAATGTAAGGAAATAACCCGATGAAGCATAAAATATATATAGAATTCTGAAAGTGTTGACTGGTCTTACAGCCGCTGATAGCTGGTACAGAGGGAAAAAAGTAAACGATATAGAAAACCAAAATTCATTCGCTATAGTAGAGGTTGTACTAAATTATAACGAAGCATTCATATAATATGAACATGAAATGAAATGAAATATGAGATACCAGAAAACAAACTCATAACACAGTCGTGACAGAATTGAGAATCTTTAGATTTTCTTTGTATTAACTCTCAAAATGTAAAAACTCTGTTACAATCGACACAAAAAGGTCCAACCCCTTTTTTTTTTATCGTATATTTATACAGTTTTACAATAAGATGGAATCTCAATCGTTGCAAAATTTTCAGTTATGATAGGGAGCAGAGAAATCGCTCCATTTCTTCTTCTCTGTCCTTATTTGTTGCCAGAAGCTTGTCCTCGCACGTGCTCAGTGCAGGTGACACATCTTTAAACCAGCCGAGATATCAACCGTGACGGTTCTGCTTGACAATTGGCTTCAAAAGAGTAACAATCTCGGGCTAATTGTGGCAACCTGTCTTCCATCTATCTGTCTATGATGTCGATAACACATAATTGCACACTTTTTTTAATCATACATTTATCTATTTGGACTATGTCTGCCGTAGTCACTTGTGAGATCTCGACTGAATCTCTTTCCTCTTTTTCATTTAAATCAGGTGAGATTTTTTCCATATTCATTTGAATCAATGCCTTGGCATTACCTCAGCTATCAATTCCTAGCAGATTACCATCTATAGAGATAAAATCCTCTTCTAATGATTTCGTTACTCCCTTGGCTTGCATCTTGCCTTCCGAGATGCTGTGCTCCCATTCTTTCAATAGAATGTTTCCTCTGGTCTGCTCCGAAATGGTGAACCTGGAAATACTTTCCAAATCCCTGTTGTTTGTGGCTATCACAACCTCTTGGAAGGCGACCCATGCTACTCCAACTTCCCTTTCTCTAGCAGTTAAATTCTCCAAAACTTGATTAACCAGCAATTAGTTGTTCCAAATCACCTCTACCTTGGCGAGTAAATTTCGTTGGGCCGCAAAGACTCTCATCCAAATCTCCATCGCCTGGGACTGGAACATCCCGATATTTATCACTTTACTTTCGATGATTTCCACCCTAGCCTGTAGCTGTTCAATCAAATATTTTTGCTGGCTCGCTTGCGTCTGACCATCTCGAACCACCAGCTATGCTTGTTCAAGCTTAGTCTTGAGCAGCTCTATCTCACTTTTATCGACCAACCTTGCTTGCTCTATTCCTACACTCGCCTGGTCTTTGGCAGCCTCTTATGCTGTGGCTAGTCTTGCTTCCAGGGTTTTGATGAGGCGATTTTTTTGTTTCAGCTAGTTTTTCAAAACCTCGACTGAAAATTGGTTCGCTGTGGCATATGCCCCTAATGTCCCAGCTATTTCCGTGGAGAACTGTTCACTCTTCTTGTCCTTCCCATCAATCATAACTTTGTATTTCTTGATTGTCGACTCCCCTTCCTGATATAATTCTCTCTTTACCACTGCCTTTCTCTTCTTATTGAAGAAGAACTCATTTGGAGGGAGCTCTTCCACCCTGATAGGCCTCAACTCTTCATTGAAGATCCATCTTGCATCAATATTTCCCTGAGTTGACTGCAAGGGAGTAACTGATGTGATAGGTTCTCCGATTTGCTTCAATGATTGTCCCGGAGTAGTAACCGAACTATGCTTCTTCGGCGGGTTGGGAGTCTTTATCATTGCTTTCAGACTCTCAGTTTTCTCTCCCTCATCTTGGTGTTTTTATTGACCGGGAGTCAAATCCTTGGAGCCTTCGGCATATTTTTGTTTCACCTCCACTGTACTCAGATTCTCACCCCGTAATACTGTGGGGAGACAACTGCGTCGATGTTCTTGGAATTTCCGAACATCGGCCCTCTCTTCAGGTGCCAAGGTTTGTATCCGAGCTAAAATCTCGGCATAAGATCTTGCGCCTTGGAAAATGTCATCCAAGGGTGAATTTTTGTGTTCAAATCTCTTGAGTCCACAACTAGCCAAATGATTACTCACGACCCTTTTCGGATCATGCTTCTTGTATTCAATAAAGACCAACTTTAGGTCTTCCAGGGCCGCTGCCTTAGCTTTAGCATGCCTGAAATCTAACAAAGAATAGGAATTCAAATGAACAAGAAAAGGTGGCCATACCTTTTTTGAGTATCCATTAAGCTCCTTGCTTATACCACTGATTACTGTTTGTCTAGCAACCTCACGACAAGCCAGCTGGTCGGGAATGAATAATGGCAATTCATGCGGGGGAATAGAAGCCCCTAAAACTTTGAGATATGAGAATTCGACTTCTACATACCAGTCAACTATGCTGCTCAAATTCGTCACTATACTATCCGAGATCTTGGGTGGCAGGTGGCCGAAAATAGTGACATGCAGTGGTACCATCACCCAGTTGAAGATTTCATATATACGAAATCTACCTCTTTGTTTTCCCACAATTTTGCATGATAGACGCGGATGGGCTCGTCCTCTGCTGGAGTCCAACTCTAGCTCATTAAGGGAAATGGTATTAGAAAGAACACGGTGTCCATAATGTATGCAGACATAAAAAATGAAGAAATTTTTCTGCTCTCTTTCTGCGCCCGATACTCTGTAACCCGACTGGTCAAGCTATCAGAAATCATTTTCGCCCAGTCAAAGGAACAGCCTTCGGTGACTCTAAATATTAGAGGCAACCATTGAAGAAAGAAATTTGAGGTGTCCTCTCTCCCATATAATCTGCATGTCATCATAGCTACATACTTGAACTATGGTTCTAAGGATGCTATTGAATATATACCATGACCGTCTTCCCTGAACTTCGCAGGGTGCAAAACCCAATCTCTTATTAAGCTAGACATAGTTTTGTCATACTACACACATTCCTTCTGTTTCAACTCTTCCAAGAATTCAACATCATATGTAAGGTCGGACGCTGTGGGCAACTTGTACATGGCTTGCAGATGTTCAGTCCTGAAAGTCCCGATGGTGACCTTCTGCTCATTCATGATGGTTCTGGTTGGTATGTACACATGGTCTAATGCCCATCAGACCATATCATAATAGGGGAGTAGTCGTGGCCTGGCCTCTACTTTATGCATTCCCGATTGAATGACGATCTTATACTTGGTGGTTATGTCATCTTTTTCATTGTCGCTGGAATCATCGGAATAATCCACTAATTCGGCCTGCAGAACATCAAAAACGAACGACCAGTTCGGGACTGAGTCGACACTTCGAGGTGAAGTATCAGTGACGTTGTCTGAACCTTGTCCCGAAACCTCAACACCGGCTTTGGATGTTTTTCGCGGGGCCATGACTGGAGATCCTTCTTTAGCTCTTCTGCGATAAAAATATGTATACATACAGAAGTTAGCTCGCTGAGAAAGTGTGCTCTGCGTAATATAGAAATGAATTTGTTATAACGAATAACAACTCTATATATATTCAAAAACTCGGTACATTTTAGAACAAATCTGTCAAATCATGTTTAGAAATAAATTTAGCAATAAAAACCCGATCTTTATTTGTCGATTCGCCTTATTTCTAATTAATGCCATAAATTTTGGCGATTCGAAATGTCAGTTGGCGTAAGGAAGGATTAAGACTGATTCGTAAACTGTGCAAGCATCAAAACATGAGAGATATTGATTTAGATTAATTAATCCGATTTTACCAAAGTTAATTTAACCTTTCGGTATTCGTTGTATTGGGAATTTTTGCTTCAACCCTTTGAACCTCTAACCCCCGAAATTACAATGATTGATTTCGGTTAATAAAAATGTAATTGTGATTAGGTGCTTAATTAATTACATAATTATTTATATTTGCCATATCGTGACTTGGAGATTCGAAGGTAAGTTTTCGAGAAGTTTTCATACCGAGCTGTGAAACCGCGAGATCGCGATAATACGTTTTAATTAAAAGAGAAGATAAACTCAGATTAAGTGTTTAATTAATTATGTTCGTATCTTTATCGTGACTTCGTGACTCGGGATTAGATAGTGTAGTTTTTTAAAAGAGAACACGCTGAGTGGCGAATTGCCGACGGAACTTAACCATGGCTTAGTTTTTTTCTGTAACTTTAACACGGGTTACTAACATACGAACTTTGTGGTTTCGGCTATCGGGGATATGACAATGAGAGTTTTGGATTTAATGAATGCTGAGGCGCGAAAACCCGATGATGGTTAATCATGATTTAGGAAAAATTTACTCCCATTATTGACCTGGGTAAAATTTTAAAACGATTTCGCTGTTTCGTTGCTCGGGACTTGTGAACTACGTGATCTATAGCATCCAACATGAAAAATCCCGAGGTAGATTTTTTTTTTTTTTTGCCAAAAAGTAGAACTTGCCTCGAGAGTACAATAATCATCGCTACTTGCGTGATAAGACTTCAGAGATTTTGAAACCACAGATGGAAAATACGAACACCATCTTTCGATTTCGAGCATTAAGACATGAAATTTGAGACGGGCTAGAAAAAATAAAGGTGACTCCAACATCATGTCTAGCCTTGCCTTTGTTTTTCTCTCCTAGCCTTTCCTTACCTTGTCTTTCCATGCCTTGCCTTGAATTTCCTTTCCTTGCCTTGCTTTCCTATCCTTCCCTTGCCTCTCCCTACCTTGTCTTGGCTTGGACTGGCGTGGATTTCCTTTCCATGCCTTGCTTTGCCTTGCCTTTCCTTTCCATGTCTTTCCTTGCCTTTCCTTCTCTTTCCATGCCTTGCCTTTCCTTGCCATGCCATGCCCTTCTTACCTAGCCTTTCCTTGCCTAGTCTTTCCATGCCTTGCCTTCCCTTTCCTTGCCTTGCCATGACTTGCCTTCCCTTTCCTTGCCTTGCCTTGCCATGCCTTGCCTTGTCTTTCTTGTCTTTCCATACATTGGCTTGCCATGCCTTGCCTTGTCTTACTTGCATTGCCTTATATTGGCTTGAATTGGCTTGCCTAGCCTTTCCATGTTATCTATTGTCTTGCCATCAGTAGCCATGACTATCCTTTCCTAGCGTTGTCTTGCCATGCATTGGCTTTCCATGCCTTGCCTTGTCTTGCTTGCATTTCCTTGGCTTGGCTTGGCTTGGTTTGCCTAGCCTTGCCATGTTATGTCTTGTCTTGCCATGACTGCCCTTGCCTTGCCTTTTCTTTCCTTGGCATACCTTTCTTACTTAGAATTGAATTGTCTTTGTTTTCCTTGCCTTGCCTTACCTTGCCTAACCCAGAATTGCCTTGCCTTCCCATGTCTTTTCCTTCCTTGATTATTTTTCCATGCCTTTCCTTGCCTTTCCTTCTCTTGCTTTCCTAGCCTTGCCTTGCCATGTGTTGCCTTGCCCTATGTTGCCTTGCATTACCTCGCTTTGACTTTCCTTTTCAATCTTCGACTTGCATTGCCTTTACTTTTCTTTCTTTCCTTGTGTTGCCATGCCTAGCCTTGCCTTGCCTTTCCATGCGTTGCCTTGCCTTGCCTTGCCTTTCCATGTGTTGCCTTGCCTTGCCTTGCCTTACTCTACCTAACCTAGTCTTCGTGTGCCTTGCCTTCCCATTCCTTGCCTTGATTTTTCTTTCCATGCCTTGTATGGCCTTGCCTTGCCTACCTAGCCTTGCCTTACCTTACCTTGCCATGCGTTGCATTTCCTTGCCTTGCCAACTGTTGCGTTGCCTTGCCTTTCCAACTGTTGTGTTGCATTGCCTTGACTTTCCCATCCTTGCTTTGAGTTGCCTTGCCTTTCTTTTTCTCTCCTAGACTTGCCTTGCCTTGTCTTTCCATGCCTTGCCTTGACTTTCCTTTGCTTGCCTATCCTTCCCTTGCCTTTTCCTACCTTGTCTTGGCTTGCCTTTCCTTGCCTTGCTTTTCCTTACTTGCCTTGCCTTGACTTGCCTTCCCATGTCTTTCCTTGACTTTCCTTGTATTTCCATTCCTTGCCTTTCATTGCCATGCCATGAATTGCTTACCTAGCCTTGCCTTGCCTCATCTTGCCATGGCTTTCCTTTCCTAGTCTTCCTTTCCTTTCCATGCATTGGCTTCCCATGCCTTTCCTTGTCTTGCTTGCATTGCCTTGTCCTGGCTTGGGTTGGCTTGCCATGTTATGTCTTGTCTTGCCATGAATAACTTGCCTAGCCTTGCCTTGCCTTACCTTACCTAGCCTAGTCTTCGCTTGCCTTGCATTCCCATGCCTTGCCTTGCCTTTTCTTTCCATGCCTTGCCTTGCCTTGCCTTTTCTTTCCATGCCTTGCCTTGCCTTGCTTTCCTAGACTTTCTTTCCATGCGTTGCATTGCCTTGCCTTGTCATGCATTGTGTTGCCTTCCCTTGCCAAGAATTGCATTGTGTTTCCTTTCCTTTCTCTTCCTTCCTTTGAGTTTCCTTGCCATGTCTAGGCTTCCCTTTCTTTTACTCTCCTAGCCTTACCTTGCCTTGCCTCAACTTTCCTTCCCTTGCCTTACTTGCCTATCTGTCCCTTGCCTTTACCTACCTTGTCTTGGCTTGGCCTGACTTGGCTTGCCTTTCCTTGCCTTTCTTTTCCTTGTATTGCCTTGCGTTGCCTTGCCTTCCCATGTCTTTCCTTGCCTTTCCTTGTCTTGTCTTGTGTTTCCATGACTGCCCTTGCCTTTTCTTTACTTTCCTTGGCTTGCCTTTCTTGCTTAACCTTGCCTTGTCTTTTTTTTCCTTGCCCTGCCTTACCTTTCCTTCCCATGTCTTTCCCTTTCTTGATTCTCTTTCCATGCCTTTCCTTCCCTTTCCTTGCTTTGCTTTCCTAGCCTTGCCTTGCCATACATTGCATTGCCCTACGTTGCTTTGCATTGGCTTGCCATTCCTTTCCTTGTCCTTCTTGCACTGCCTTGTCTTGTCTTGGCTTGGATTGGCTTGCCTGGCCTTGCCATGTTATATCTTATCTTGCCATGACTAGCCTTGCCTAGTCTTGCCTTGCCTTTTCCTTCCTTGCCTTACCTTACCTAGCCTAGTCTTTTCTTTCCTTGCCTTCCCATGCCTTACCTTGCCTTTTCATGCCATGCCTTGCCTTGATTGCCTAGCCTTGCCTTTCATTGTGTTGCCTTGCCTTACCAAGCATTGCATTGTGTTTCCTTCCCTTTCCCTTCATTGCTTTGAGTTTCCTTGCCATGTCTAGCCTTGCCTTTCTTTTTCTCTCCTAGCCTTGTCTTTCCATGCCTTGACTTGACTTGCCTTTGCTTTCCTTGCTTTCCTATCCTTCCTTTGTTTTTCCCTAGCTTGTCTTGGCTTGACTTTCCTTGCCTTATATTTCCTTTCCTTTCCTTGCCTTCCCATGTCTTTCCTTGCCTTTCCTTGTCTTTCCATGCCTTACCTTTCCTTGGCATGCCATGCCTTGCTTACCTAGCCTAGCCTTGCCTAGTCTTGCCATTCCTTACCTTCCCCTTCCTTGTGTTCCCTTGCCATGCCTTGCCTTCCCTTGACATGCCTTGCCTTGTCTTTCTTGTCTTTCCATTCATTGGCTTGCCATGCCTTGCCTTGTATTGCTTGCATTGCCTTGGCTTGCCTAGCCTTCCCATGTTATTTCTTGTCTTGCCATGACTATCCATGACTAGCCTTGCCTAGCCTTGTCTTAAATTGCATTGGATTTCCGTGCCTTTCCTTGTCTTGCTTGCAATGCCTTCCCTTGGCTTGGCTTGGCTTGCTTGGCCATGCCATGTTATGTCTTGTCTTTCCATCACTTCCCTTTCCTTGTCTGGCTTGCTTAGCCTTGCCTTGTCTTTGTTTTCCTTGCCTTTCCTTACCTTGCCTAGCCTAGCCTTGCCTTACCCTACCATGTCTTTCCCTTCCTTGATTCTCTTGCCATGCTTTTCCATCCCTTTCCTTGCTTTGCTTTCCTAGTCTTTCCTTGCCATGCGTTGCCTTGCCCTACGTTGCCTTACATTGCCCTGCTTTGACTTTCCTTGCATTTACTTTTCTTGCTTGCCCTGTGTTGCCATGCCTAGCCTTGCCTTTCCTTTGCTTGCCTTGCCTTTCCATGGGTTTCTTTCCCTTACCTTGCCTTACCTTACCTAGCCTAGTCTTCACTTGCCTTGCCTTCCCATGCCTTGCCTTGCCTTGTTTTTCCATGCCTTTCCTTGCCTTACTTGCCTAGACTTGCCTTACCTTACCTTACCATGTGTTGCCTTGCCTTGCCTTTCCCTTCCTTTCTTTGAGTTTCCTTGACATGTATAG
>ML803448.1:132335-146569 GCA_009831015.1 Picea engelmannii | reverse complement strand
CAGAAATGAAACTCTCGGTAGGACTAAGATATATCAAAATACTAAGAGTCTGGTCAGCCAAGGTACCTTTCATCTTGGGCCTAGTCGACTGGTGCTCTGCCTGGCGGTTATTCACTGTTGCATGAATCCAATGGGCCTTGCCCATATCTCCCACAATAGTGGGTCTGTCTGATTTGAATGCTCTGGTCCTCTCCACAGGGCAGTCGCGCTGGTAGTGTGGATCCCTAGACATCCAACACCCTTTCTTCAGCCTAGTAGCCCTAGTACCTGAAGTAGAAGATGGTGGCCCACTAGCCTGGAATCCTGGTCTATTCTTCTAAATAGGCCTAAACTATTGATGCTACGGTCGACGTTGTTGTTGATGCTATGGTCCCCGATAAGGTGTCCGCTGTTGAGGATCCCCTCTGGAAGCCATAATATCCTGGCATAAGTTTAGTTGGTTTCTAATGCTGGTGTGCTCCAAATGAAACATGCCCTGCTGGTCTGGCCAGAGTCCTTGTCTGACCCCCACTGATAAGATCCTCCTCTATTATGAGGGCCTTCTAGACGACATCATGCAAGGTTTGAGGCATCAAAATCCTAACCTTTGTTCGTAGGTTGTCGTTAAGGCCGAACACAAACCTTTTGAACTTAAGTTTCTCAGTGTTAAGGTGTGGAGCGTACCAGAGTAGCTCCATAAAATGGGCCTCGTACTCGGGCATCGTACGACCACCCTGTCATAAGGCGTTGAACTCATTGAGTTGACGCTCAATGAATTCCTCTGAAAGGTACCTCACTCTGAACTGTTTCTTGAACATTTTCCATGACACATCTTCGACGACCATGTTTAGTTGTGATAGCAGCGTCTTCCACCATAGAAGAGCACTCCCCTTTAGTTGAAATACCCCCATGGGGACCTTCATGTTGGAGGTATAATCGCGAAGTGCAAAGCACATCACCATGTTCTCCAACCATGCCTCGGTGGCTGCGCCATCCGGGAAACCAAAGAACTCGGGAAATTTGACCTTCTCGAGTTCATGGTGAATAATACCAATACCGAATGGAGCACGCGGTGGAACCTCAGTGGGTTTCGACACCCTGGCCTCATCTCTATCCAAACAGTTGATCAGTGCCTCAGACATGCGTTGAAAAGATCTCATCATTCCGACTACATCACCAACTTCTATCTGCTCCTGTCTGAGAACCTTCTTGTCTCCCTGGGGGTTAGACACCTCAAGCGTGGATGCTACTATAGGTGTCATGCCCGCTCTCCTAGCACCCCATCATCCTCTAACCATGATTACCTGCACGAATACAAGTCAACTCGATTAGCAACAACATAATCAATCATATCAACGAAATTCGTAGAGACCCCAAGTCGTGGGTTGAACCCGCTCTGATACCGCATGTAACAAACCTCCCATCTCTTCATGACATCAAGCCTCACATAACAAGTGCAATTTTTTATTTTTTTTGGGTGTGTTCGTGTAGGAAGGTAAACATGACGTTATACTCAACAACACAACACGATGATGAACACCACGCAAGAAACTCATGCAGCAACAACATGATGACCTAACAAGAATAAGAATGACTACCCACCAGTCCTACCCTATAATGGTTAGGACCTTCAGAACACATAAGCAACACTCAAGCCTAGGTTCCCATCAATTTTGACCATTTAAGGTCTCAGGGCTGGCAACTGTTCTGAGGTGTCTACATCCTGCCCGACACAAGAAGACCAAGCCCACTAATCTAAGGACAATCATTAAATATAATAAACAACCCATACATTAATCAAGGCTAAATGGTCAATATCTACGATCCTTTTTTTTCAATGGTTACCTTTCAATAGGGAAACATCTAATTGACCATTAGTCATTAATGCACCCTCTAAATTAACGTTAAATACAATCAAATTAGCATGTCTAAGTAACCGATACTAGATCTACAAATGATAAATACAATGCATCCTCAATTATAGATCAATTTAGCAAGTCTAGAATTTCTAATCTAGTCATTACTCACAAATAAAACTTTAATCATTATTACATTCCATTTGGGTAATTCTAATTTAATCCAAATCTCAATCTACTCGCTATAAGAATTAAATAAAACATTAACTAAAATAATGTAGAATGTTACTATTAAACACTGATGCACAATTAAATCTCAACCTATCATCTAATTCTAAATTAATCCAATCGCAATCTTACTAGCCATTAACATTAAATAAAGCATTAACTAAAATAATGTAGAATGCTACTATCAAAAAATTAATAAGGAAATGACAAGGCATTTAATAACAAGAAATTTAATAACCAATAACCTATCAATTAATATACCACTAACAACACTAACTACGTCAAGGTAGGAAACATCAAGGAGACATTATCAACTCAATAAATTATAGCATGTCACTAACTTAACTAAAGGTAACCGAGTGACAGTTGTCTGCAACGTTAAAGAAATCGGCTAAGGAGTGTAAATGTCATAAAGCCAATCACAATCAATGAGACACTAAGGTCGTGTACCTATAATTAGATACACTGCCACATGTCTTAAATAAGATTTTTCTGCCATAAAAGTTAAAATAACTTACTGCCATCTGTAGTAACAATATTTACTGACATAAAAGTTAAATGGAAATGATTATAGGGCCTGATCTTAGTTGAGTCATTCAAATCCAGTCACTATAGTCGGTGCAAAAAGAAAATCCCATAACAATAATGAAAACTGAAAAAAAAAAGGGAGGGGAAGGAAAGTTGTTCCAACCCAATATGCCAACTAGATGCACTTCCAGGTAAAGGTAAGGCTCAGGAGTATGGACGCCTAGTTGGTGGTCTAGAATTATTGTCTTTTTCTAGGTTAGGAGGCACAGTCAGTAGTTATGCACACTCATGTCCATTCAACGCTCCCAGACCACAATTAAACGCAAAAAGTGTGGTCATACCAGCAATGCAGTCTTCTTTGTTTCTATTCTTATAAACAATAGTTCATTTATGACAGGTATCAAACATAAAAAGAATAACATAAAAGAAGTCATACAAATATAGAATTGATAATGAATATGTGATTGATCGAATGATTATAATAACACATGTTGTTGTGTACACATAAACATTGCATGTTTGTGGATTTGGCTGTCTTTGGCCAAACATTCCAATAGAGGCGGCTTGTTATCACAAGTTATAAATTGATATTTGGTAATAGATGGGGCCATAATGGTTATCATTTCAAAAACATTTGGGACAAAATTTGCATGAAATGCATTTGATTCTGACCTTAGCTTTTTAATAAACAAATTTTCACATTGATCTAGTCTTTGATTTATATTTGTTTTGAAATTTGACTTTCGTGTGTATAATCTTGGTAATTTTAGATTAAGAATGACAAGGCCATAAGGTATCTAAGCAGCATGTAGAAAAAGAGACCAATACCATTTTCCCAAAAGTTTCCGAATTCAAAACCCTTGGCACTTGATCTTCTTAAATAATTTCATGCACTTCAACCAAATATCGACCGACAGCTAAGGAGGTTAGAAACCATTAGATGCTCTATATGGAAATCCAAAACGTTGTTACCATCCATGTTTAATTTCATGGCACCGATCTTACTCTTGTTTTTACTGACATTGACAGGATTGATGCATCTTAAGTATTTATATCTGATTTTTAATGCTTTGAGAAAGTGCAAGTGTTAACTCATCCATATTTCAGAGGTTTAGTGAATGCTGACAATGAAATTCCAACACATCCTATTTCATAAAGGGAGTTTGAGTTTGAAAGGCAAAGGATAACCAAGGATGATCTAAGAGAGCTAATCTATGGGGAGGTAAATCAACTAATCAAGTGAACGTTCTTGCTTGATATTTTAGTGTTTTGGTTTTTTTTTTCTGGGCAACACCCAGACTGGAATTTATATTGCCATCCACAGTTACAAAAAAAATTGTTGGAAATAGAATTACGAGCTCAGAGCTCAATATCCATCCATAGAAATGTAAGGTTAAATGTACCCCACAATGCACCGTAACGCAGAGTTAAAATATTCATCCAACAGAGTAAATTTATCCCTCCATGTATAAAAACACAGACAAAATGTAAAAACGTAGAGAACAATAAGAGAAATGCATAGAACCAAGGAAGGTCATTGAAACGTCCGCAGAGGTTTTATCATCCCAAGCGTGAAGAAAATACGACAAGGTAAAAAAACACACAGTGGGAGGAAAGGCTATGCCAACAACAAAATTTCAGGGTTAATAAAACACATCAAGGCATAAGACATCAACTACCAAGGAGAACAACAGAGGTAGCTGACGGATGGGTTCATCCTACACTTCACCATCCTCGCATAGAAAAGCAGGGCATTGAGATCCATAGGTATTTTAACGCTAAGACGACAATAGTAGATCAGGCTCCTGGCCAACTGCTCAGGCAAGGACTGGTGAGCTAGGGATGAAGGCTAAAAAACCTCAAGGTCACAATCAACACCACAACAAGGTGGTCAAGACATGCGGGAAAACGAAGACCAGGTGCACTTCTGGGACCCTTTTTCCCTTTTCTTATTTAATTAGTATACTTTAATTTATTAAGGTAATAAAACAATTAATTCCCTTTTTAAATTTTAACCAACATAATTTTACCTTTTTTATGAATAAATTAAATTTCTTACTCCCTTCATGTTACAAGATTTAACGAAGATCATAATTATTATTTAAGTTATTTTTATTTTTATTATTTTTATTACTATTTTTTTTTTTTATAGAAGGCAAAATTTTACCACTAGTGTAATTTAGACTTAGGCCTTAAATTTCGTACTGGGCAACATTTAATTAGGAAAATTGTTTTAAAAATTACTTAACATGTTATTTGTCTTAGGGCCATCTAGGTTCATCCCTCTATCATCAAAAACATGACGTGCCCTTCAGGACGCACTAGGTGCTCCAAGGGTGCCACTTGCCTCATCTATTCCTTTGTGCGACATGCCCTTCAGGATGCACTACATTCTCCAAGGGCACCACTTTCCTATTGACTGATTTGGTAGACATCAATAACCCCTGGAGTCAACACTCCGCCAGGTGAACTTGTGGGAGACTAAGGGATTCTAAGGAATAAGGCCCCCACCTTATTGCGTGCCCCTTAGAATCATCGTGAACGATTGTCACAGCCTGCCCTCATGACATCGTGGGTCCTCTCGAACTAGGTAATCGTTAACCTACAGTTCGAGCCACGGTGGGAGTGCTAGTAGGCTGTGGCAGGGATGTTGTCCACACCTTTCCCTCAGCATCTCTGGTAGTCGTGTGTTACCATTTTAATTGATATGTGAGTCTGTTCGACAAGCTATTGTCAGCCTGCATCATCAACAAATCATGTTAGAACATATCCATATCATATCATCCAGTTAGTTGCACTAATATCACAGTAAAACAATCAAACCCCAATGGCACACTCCCTGACTCGATCCACAGTGAAAGGAGTTCCATCGATGCCTCTGCATCTTCGAGGTCTAAAATCCTGCACACTCAGTAAAAACCGAGTCAATGGCACCTATCTATGTCGAGATGGAAAAACAACATGTCATCATCCCATAATTCCTCATAATCAAATCAAAAGTTTTAATAGCATAACAATCTGGATCACTTGCGAGCAAGTGTCCTCAAAGGATAAGTTTGCTCAATGCGCCAGAGCGGGATGTTACATCGTTTAGTTAGTGAGTGCTAGATGAAGGAATTGGCATTTGGGTCTTAGGGTTTTTATCTGGATTTAAAAATTGTCGTGAATTCTTGGGTGTGAGTAGAGAAGGAAATCTTAGCGATTGGATTGTGTTAATAGCTCTTGTCTCCACAAGGATGTGTTGGGATTTCCCAATGAGATTATCTCTTACCCTGTGTTGTCTTAGTGTTTTAATCACTTATTTTCTTTATCCCCACAACAAAATTCAAGGTGGAGGTCCCTACTTCTTCTCAGTTAAAATAAATTACTTTACCTATGTCAGTTATTAATTCCACCCAACCAAATCATGGAACACCTCAGTGATTGTTGTTGTGTTTTCCTCTCTCTTTTGGCAGCATTGGGTTGTGTTCTCCCTTTCCTTTTTGCATCCTCACCCTCCCCTCGAAATTCTTTTACTATAGAAGCCCCCAATTAATAACTCTGATATTCCTCTTCATAACACGCAGGTCCCTTCTATGTGGCTGAGTGAACCGTGAGAATTACATTTAAATTTTATTTTCACTTGAAATTTTATTTCAGTTTAATTTAATTATGTTGCAATCTTAATTGAGATTTATAAATTCAGCTGCAATTATAAATGAGAATATAATTCAGTTGAAATTATTTTATAGTTTAGATTTCATTTTAGGTTAAAATCATTTTTAAAAATTATATTCCAGTTAATTTTAATTTGGGTTACAATTATAATTAGAATATAATTTGTTTACAATTATAATTAAGATACAAATACAACTAATTTAGATTAAATTTATAGTGTGCACTTTAATTTATGTTCATTTAATGCAATTATTTATAAGTATCTGGGATCAATAACTCAACATGAATGTAATACAATAAAACCCTCTACCCTCGCCAAAACACACACACACAACACTTTAGTGGTTATAAGAGATTTTATATGAATATATAATTTTATAGCTATAACTCATTTGGACAACATATACTGTACTCCTTCAAGGAAGATGCATAAAGGGTCGTAGCATTATTTCTCTTTGGGTAATCCATGACCTTGTTTTTATCATGGACATATGCTTTTGCAAAATAATTTCTTTAGTAGATCACATATCTATAATTCTTTTTTTCCTTAGTTCCATATTTTAAATGCAACGACACTAATCCCTAACAACTCCTTAGAACTCATCCTATGTTGGTTGTAGTTCCTAGTGTTCAAAAATATGTTTCAAATTGGGTATTTCTTAGACAATAACATCTTGGAACAAGATGAACTTCAAAAAATACTTCTTGATATAGTGGTGGATTCCTGGAGGTGTTGTGCAAACATTGAATTTCATTTTTCATTATAATCGTCTTTAGTGGGTACTATCTTCATGAGATCTTAGATTTTGACCACAATTTGCTTCTTTGTATCTCATGCAATGGAGAAATAGGTTCGTGTCTTCCATGCAAAATACCTTTCTAGTTTGTGTACACACTTCTTATGATATTATAATGATTTTTTTTTCAATATTATGGTTTGGGATTTATCCATATTCATGAATTTATTTGGTTCTATGGACTTTGTGTATGCTTTATGTTACCACTCATCATATGTCTCTATTTGTTCATAAATTTATTTCTCATGTTCCACAATGGATTATTCATGGTTTTGGAACATATCCCATTTAATATGGAACTTCAAGTGTAACTACACTATGTTCCTTATATATGACTATACATCTATGACTATGGGATCCACTATCATTGTAGTCGTATTTTTGTGTAATTTTTCATTTTCCTCTATTGACCAAGACCCCTAGTTGACCTTTCTTGTTACTTCCCTACCCTCTACTTCCATTGTTTACCAGAACAAACCTTTATGTTCTATGTGATCTATATCATAGTTTTTTTCACTTTGATAATTGTGGTACATGTTTTTTGTGTGATCTCAAAGGATTTTCATACATGTGGATGAACCTCCTCAAAGTATAACAATAATGTTTTCTTGTCTTACGCACGTCTTCACTAAGTGAAACTTCTAATTATTAGGCATCCAAATCTTATTTCTTCAATAACTCATCTCCTAAATTTTCATGTGATGCTTTCATTCTCCAATGTCCATAATTTTTAGAATCCCTCTCAACAAAAATACATAATGCTTCAATTTCCATTCTTTGCTACTTGACTTCCTCTTTATACAATAGTTTCAATATCCATTATTTAAAAACATGTGCATCCCTATTATTAGACCTTGACTATAGTTTCATGAACTAAGTCAAAATAATGTTTATAATTTGAGGGGGTTGATGATTTAACATCCCCATGTTGACATGTTATGCTTGGACTTGGTATAACTTTCTTACTTATACTAAGGCATATGTTTCCTACAAAATATTTAATGGTTTAGCTCTTATTCAATCCTATCCTACCAAATAAATGGTTGGCTCCCTTTGAAGAATTTGAAATCCAAATTCAAATCTAAATCTCATCCCTTGATATTGTACAAGAACATTGTATACTCTATATTCTAGTGGTTGTTTCATGGGTCAGATTGGATCCAAGGGGGAATATCTCTTGTCAGTTCCATTCACCTAGTTTATATTCAAATACCCATCTACCACTTTCTCTTACCAATCAATTACCATGATCATTACCATGCTCATGGCCCATCCAAATTTATTATTGAATGAACAAATCGAGTCCCTAACATCCTCTATGTTCATATCTATCTTCTTTACAATGGTATTTATTGATGGCCCAAATAGAGTTATTTATTTCATAGTCTTCCACAATTCTAGTTGAGCAAGGGTATCAACTAGGATTTCTTGCATAACGCCCCCTTATAAAGACATATTTAGGGGGCCTCTACATGAAATTTCAACTCTTTATAGTTCAATCCCTACAATCCTCAATCAAATTTGTTATATTCTAAAAGATCAATGGATCTTGGAACAAGGATCCTAAATATTGAAATATTTGGAGGGGTCAATGCTGGGGTCTACAAAAACACCCTCGTTATAATTCTAGGTGAGGGGATGACAAAAGGAAAAGTAGTGTTTGTTCTCTTTCACATATGAGATTCTACTAGAGTGTTCTCTCAAATTTATTAGTGAGGACCACATCATGATTTCACTCTATTGTGATAATGAGGCTTCAACCTCACTAATGGTACTTGTCTCCTTAACCTATGCCGATATAGCGATAATACACAACAACATGATATTATAAGACTTAATTGTAGAAGAAGAAGGACGCAATGCTTTCTCGAATACAATATTGAACAATTTAGTGTTGACTAGCATTCAACCCTTCTCCTTAATCCTTAGTTATAGAAACTTGTGAATGGGTTTTTATACTCTCCTTCCACATTAATTCAAGATCAGTTCTCCTTCACCCTTATGATAAATTATTCTATGTCAAAATTTGGTGTCTTTCATTTTGGTGTCCCCTCAATGACCATTTGGATCGACACCTTATTCCCTTTCCTCTTTTGCAACTTTTCCAGTACCTTTTCAAAAATATTCAATATTCTTTCTATTTTCTTGTGAGGTATCATGAAGTTGAGATAATTTACTTTTGGCTTTGTGTTCCACTTTTATGCCTTATTCTAGGTCGAATACAATAATAATGTATGCTCAACTTAAACTGATACCACTATCTATAGGTGTTTATGACTATCCTCAAAATCATTGAGTTCTTATGGACCACTTGCTATATGGATTTATAGTTTAAAAGAAAAATAACCGCAATCATCATCTACGCAATATTTTCTATGGTGTACAAAAAACCTTTATATATTGTTACAATGAACATGTATTTTGGGTCACTTGGTAGTTGATCCTCGCTTGTTGACTCAACCCAATGTGGGAAAGTTAACATAGGTAATAATGTTTCATACTATAAATCATGATTTTTTCTTTCATATCTCTATAGTTTTGAAGGGGCTTGTTTGTAAGGTATGAGACCCAATTTAACACGATCGCATGAATACAAATGTTTTTCACATTGATGGCTTCCATGGAGCACTCCCCTACATGATAGGTCAACAACAACTCGATAGATTGCAATTAAATGTTTCCATGGCCACTCCTATATTATTTATGGAAGGTATTTGGTATCCCCATAGACATATCTCTAGGTTATATTTCAAGCATACATGTATCTATTCATATTCTTCTTCATATTCACCCACCACAACAATCCTTGTAGAGAATGTGTTGGACATTTCATTTCCTCCATGTGTAAACTTTGTGATAGTTTAGATGTTATATTACTCAATATTAATATTTCTATTAAGACATGTGTTTCTCTTGTGTGTCCATGATAGAAAAATTCCCACACATTTCTTTACAAGCATAGAAGATGTTGTTGATCTTTCTTGACCTGAAAAATGTTTTAATTATATGAAATATCTACATACCAATGCCTACTAGTTACTAGTATGTCATTATAGGAGATTCAATAATAGGTTGAGATTGTGTATTTAATTTATAACGACCACCTACTTTATAAGTTTTCATTTCCTCATCATTATTGGAAAAAAAAAGACTAAAGTATTTAACAAATCCTTTAGGTAGACATTGTCCTTAATCTCTTTGATCATGAAATTCTATCCCCTTCAATTTTCATTCTTTTCTTTTTGAACCATCATGCCTATTCATGTAGCTATTATCATCATTGGATTCACTCTAATAACCTATTAGAAAATTTAACTGAATGCGATTGGTGCACCTAAAATACCTCTTTTACGACTACACAATTTTTTTTGCATGGGTTTTCTATTTACATAACCTCAACAAAACTAATGTGCAATTTCAAAATATTTGTTCTTTTACTAGATTCTTCTCTTTATGGATGATCATTATTTTAAATATTATAGGCTTGTATTTGAAAAATAAGCATCACTACAAACTTCTTAGGTTCAAATGTGATTCTTTCATAATAACATCCATACAATAAATCCCTATTTTATACCTATAGTATTCCTTATTGAAGTGTGTGGAATCCTAAGAATTGATCTTATTTACCATATCCTATCTATGAAAAATAAATCCTTGATACATTTTACCTAGATTCTTTCATAGATAAATACTCACCATATTATTCTTCTTGGAGTGGCTTTGATCATTAATATGAATTAACTTGTTTCAGTGTGGCTTGTGTAGAATTTAAATAAAGGTTTTATTCTACCTACCTTGTCTATATGAATGACGACAAGACCTAACTCATTCCAAAAATATACAATCCTCTCTAAGTATATGTTTTCATCATAATGACTTCCCCTTGTATATAACTTACCCTATGTATACACACCCATGTACTCTACAACCCATTCAATCCTTGTGGCATATCTCCAGTTATCATTTATTCTTGATCATATATATATGTTGTGGTGGAGTAACTATCCTATGTAACTACAAAAACATTCTAATTTGTATTCCTAAAACTACCAAGTGATGAAAAAAATAAAAGTTAAAATTTCAAAATTAAATTGAAACTATTAGAATTTAATTATTGGAATTAATTTTCTAAAATATAATTGATCAAATTAAATTTATACTACGATAATCCAACCCCTCCTCCCAAAATAACAGGGTTGTTCTGTAACGTCCTCCTCGTTATGACAACCAATCTAATAACAGGTGTAATTTTTGTTTTGTTTAAGGTGTGTGTGCGCGCGTAGAAGTAACAAACACGCTTGACTCTACGTCACCACTCGACAACCAAGAAGACACAACCACGATGTTTAGCACAAGAAGACGGAAGGCACACAATGAGTAACTGAAACAATATACGACCATAGGCATAAGGCGCACAACACAAACATTAAGACATACTGGGGGTGCACAGTAAGAACGCAGAGGGAAGAATCCATGATGCTAGGGTTACTATTTCTGCACCGAAAAGAAAGGCATTTAGTATTATGTCTTCTCGAAAGAAGATTAGACAGGCTCCTAGCCGACTGCTCAGCCAGAAACTAGTAACTCGACCTAGAACAAGACGCAAGCAAGACGACCAAGCACTGCAAAAATCAAGGACAACCACGACTTCTACAGGAGACACAAGTCAGAAGGATTCGATATCGACCAACCACTATTGAGACTCAAGACCTTAATCAGAGACCAATTATTCCATTTGAACTCCATTAGTAGACGAGATGCCCGACCAATCGTGAAGGAATGTAAATTTAAGTAAGTATAGAATCCCCAATTATAATCTTAGTAGTTCAAGGTACTTGGTTCAAGGAACTTATATCTAAACTCATTAATAACCAAGGGTTTAATCGTATTAAGATAAGTCCACAATGCCATTATGTTTCATAAAATACCTAACACTAAAATTGCACCTTAATTTATAACGACATATATTACCCTTACAGAATTCAATGTTATGATACAAGACATTACTCCTTACACATCGCCATGTCAATAAAATACATTAAGGCGCCCATGGACATGACATAATGTTACCCTAACTTGGCAAATTAGAAGGCAATCAACATTATATGTTAAGTAACCCTAACAATACTTTTATTTGGTACAAGATCCTTGCTCTTACATAAGTCCAATAATATATTAAAATTGCATTACATTCATAAGCCCTATGAGCCTTGATAATAAGCGTTCTATAATCAGTGGTATTACATTAAATACCTTACTTACACAAATCATAAGTAATAAAGGCTTGAGAATAAGAGTTCTATAATCCATAGTATTACATTAATAACATTACTTTAACAATTCATAAGTAATAAAGGCTTGAGAATAAGAGCTCTATAATCAGTTGTATTACATTAAATACATTATTTTAACAATTCATAAGTAATAAAGGCTTGAGAATAAGAGTTCTATAATCAGTTGTACTACATTAAATACATTACTTTAACAATTCATAAGTAACAAAGGCTTGAGAATAAGAGTTCTATAATCAGTTGTATTACATTAAATACATTACTTTAACAATTCATAAGTAATAAAGGCTTGAGAATAAGAGTTCTACAATCACTAGTATTACATTACATACATTACTTTAACAATTCATAAGTAATAAAGGCTGGAGAATAAGAGTTCTATATTTAGTTGTATTACATTAAATACCTTACCTTAATAATTCATAAGTAATAAAGGCTTGAGAATAAGAGTTCTATAATCAGTAGTGTTACATTAAATACATTATTTTAACAATTTAAGAATAATTATGGCTTGAGACTAAGCTTTCTATAATCAAATTTTGACATGATTTCCATTAAATTGACATATCATAAGCAATAAAGCTTGGAGGAAAGATGGCCAATCCACCTTGCACAATAGGAAAGGAGTTGGCGACCAAGTGATCAAATATATACAGCGATGACTATAAATAAATACTATAAATACAAAAATGGACTTGCTGTCTTTCAATGCCGGCCACCATAATTTAAAAACAAGTTGATAAAGGAATCTTTGATGACACCCATTTTAAGCAATGTAGCGTTGAAAGGGGTGACCTAAAAATGACAGGTTGTCCACCAGCGACAACAACCTCAGCGCAGATCCAGCTGACATATGCAGAGATGATTGGGACGTCATCCTACCGACACATCTGGTTAAGTGTTAAAGGCTTACGCCGGCAGCAGCAGTGTGTGCAGTCCTTTACAGAAAATGCCAGGGTAAGAAAAAAATCAAGGTCGACCCAATAACTCCCCACCGTTTAAAAGACCAATCGAGGGCTTTTACGTAGGCTCAGGCAACGAGAAAAATTGTAATGCGAGCACTTCGGCAACCCCGATGACTGCCTTAAGGAAACGTGGACGTTACATGTTACTTCAGTAGATAAAAGTTATACCAAAGGGGGTTTGACGGTCCACCCAGGTAAGACGTGGAGTGTTCCCCACAGGGTTTTCTTTGTGTGTTATTCCAGTAAGATAATTCTTCCAAGGCGCCAGGAGAACGACTCTACCTATCGCAACGGGAAGGGTATAACTAGAAAATTCGAAGGAAACCATTCAGACAACAACGCATTCATAGATTGCACCGATGGGTGAGGTCGGATTCAAAATCCGTGTGCAGGAACTCCCGCCGAAACTTAGAGGATAATTGTTGTCGAAGCCCAGAAGAATATCACTGACTTACTAGAGAAAAGGGATCTCCATTCTTCCCGAAATACAATCGTCAGCAACAGAAGTGAGGGTGAAAACACCAATCAGGCTTACTGGAGACTCGTCCTCCTTCAAAATTTGGGTAAAAACTACAGAGCAGGTCAGTGTCTTACTAGATCACTCCCGACGGCACTGGTCTGCTCCCTTCACGTGCTCAAAGAAAGTAAAAAGTTCAGAGAGAAGTGGATCTACACGCCAGATCGATTCTCGACCCTTGGGGAAACGCATGCGCACGTACCATTAGCTCAGAAATCTGCAGAGCAAAAACAACAGAAGAAGTTGGCGTTGCGGGTGACAACAACACGAGAATCAGTCACTGGTTGTCCAGTCTACTCACATAGATGTTACCTCGCAACATAAGGGGAAAACAACCTAAGGAGGGGAGACACGCTACAGGAGTAGCTACACAGCCTTGAATGAAAACAAGGAAAATGGTAACCGATCCAACT
>ML803448.1:120230-132285 GCA_009831015.1 Picea engelmannii | reverse complement strand
CTATAATCAGTAGTGTTACATTAAATACATTATTTTAACAATTTAAGAATAATTATGGCTTGAGACTAAGCTTTCTATAATCAAATTTTGACATGATTTCCATTAAATTGACATATCATAAGCAATAAAGCTTGGAGGAAAGACGACCAGTCCACCTTGCACAATAAGAAAGGATTTGGCGACCAAGTGATCAAATATATACAACGATGACTATAAATACAAAAATGGACTTGCTGTCTTTCAATGCCGGCCACCATAATTTAAAAACAAGTTGATAAAGGAATCTTTGCTGACACCCATTTTAAGCAATGTAGCGTTGAAAGGGGTGACCTAAGAATGACAGGCTGTCCACCAGCGACAACAGCCTCAGCGCAGATCCAGCTGACGGATGCAGAGATGATTGGGACGTCATCCTACCAACACATTTGGTTAAGTGTTAAAGGCTTATGCCGGCAGCAGCAGTGTGTGTAGTCCTTTACAGAAAACGCCAGGGTAAGAAAAAAATCAAGGTCGACCCAATAACTCCCCACCGTTTAAAATACCAATCGAGGGCTTTTACGTAGGCTCAGGCAACGAGAAAAACTGTAATGCGAGCACTTCGGCAACCCCGATGACCGCCTTAAGGAAACGTGGACGTTACAGGTTACTTCAGTAGATAAAAGTTATACCAAAGGGGGTTTGACGGTCCACCCAGGTAAGACATGGAGTGTTCCGCACAGGGTTTTCTTTGTGTGTTATTCCAGTAAGATAATTATTCTAGGGCACCAGGAGAACGACTCTACGTGTCGCAACGGGAAGGGGATAACTAGAAAATTCGAAGGAAACCATTCAGACAACAACGCATTCATAGATTGCACCGATGGGTGAGGTTGGATTCAAAATCCGTGTGCAGGAACTCCCGCTGAAACGTAGAGGATAATCGTTGTCGAAGCCCACAAGAATATCACTGACTTACCAGAGAAAAGGGATCTCCATTCTTCCCGAAATACAATCGTCAGCAACAGAAGTGAGGGTGAAAACACCAATCAGGCTTACTGGAGACTCGTCCTCCTTCAAAATGTGGGTAAAAACTACAGAGCAGGTCAGTGGCTTACCAGATCACTCCTGACGACACTGGTCTTCTCCCTTCACGTGATCAAAGAAAGTAAAAAGTTCAGAGAGAAGTGGATCTACACGCCAGATCGATTCTCGACCCTTGGGGCAACGCATGCACGCGTACCATTAGCTCAGAAATCTACAGAGCGAAAACAACAGAAGAAGTTGGCGTTGCGGGTGACAACAACACGAGAATCAGTGACTGGTTGTCCAGCCTACTCACATAGATGTTACCTCGCAACATAAGGGGAAAACAACCTAAGGAGGGGAGACACGCTACAGGAGTAGCTACACAGCCTTGAATGAAAACAAGGAAAATGGTAACCGATCCAACTGTGAGCATTTCGACTCTTGTTCCTAGGGTCGCTACCTTAGGGTTTCATAAGCGCTTATTTAAAACAGGGTTTACAGAGTCCCGCACATTCACTAAAATTTACACAGTCAACAATGGAATACATGCCAGAACAACAATAACCATGAAACTAAGTTTAAACAATGAGTTTTACAGTAACCATGAAAACTACAAGTTTTTTTTTTTTTTAACCATACCCAATGGATCTACAGTTTATACAACAACCATTGAATCGACAGATTCTAAACTAAGTTATACAATAACCCTTGAAACTACAAGTTTATACCAGTGACCATTCTAAACTAATCTTTATCACAAACTTAAGCATTCATCCAAATAAAGACACATCCACCTAAATTCTCAGACACAACACATACTAGCATTCATCCAATAAAAACATACCTTGGCCTGTTCGCCCACTCCGGATGGTGTCCGCGTGCTCCTTGATGCTCCCGCTTGCCGACGGTAAAGAACTCACCGGTACCTCCCAGCCAAATTCTAGGGGTAATCTCCTTCCACCTCAACCCCCCGAGCCGCAAAGGGGCCACAGATAATCCAGACAATACCTAGCTTCCCAGCTCGCCTCCAAGGCTGAGCTACCACTCAAGTCAGCTAGGAAAACCCCAACTCCCACAAGCAATCAGTCCTGTTGAAATTTTGACAGCATCACAATACCTCATAGCCCATCCCCCTTTCTTTTTCCCCATCCCTTTCTTTTATCCTCTCTTTTGACCTAATCCCCATTAGGTTTTTCCCAAAAACCCTAAATCCCATTTCTTTTAAGTTTTTCCCCCTTTTATTTATTTAATTATTTCTTTTTATTTCCTTTTTTGAAAACTCAAAAGGTGATTGCGACTAGGCATCTTTTCATATTATTATTACTATATATATATATATTTTAAATTCATAATATATATATGTATTTTCTTTTAAACTCCCTTTAGTTAACAAATTAATTTCCCCTTTTCAAATTTATAACCCCCTAATTGAATTAATTTATTAAATCTCTTCATTTTACCCTACAAACTTTATGAAGACTCGCATTAGCTTAAGTGGGTTTTTTTTGTTTGTTTAATATTATTATTAGCACCTGTATTGTTAGAGCTAGCTTAGCAGGGAATAAATTTCTAATGTTATTTGCATGGTAGAGCTACTGTGAGCTAGAATATCCTGGCATTGCCATTAGGAGATGGTTAAGCTTCGATTATCATGTTAGGGCGAAGTAGTACCTTCCTAAAAGATGAATTATCAAGCTTATTACTGGGAATGAGGAAAGGCCTTATGTATGCAATTAAGTAAGGAAATACTTTATGACTTCAATTAACGAAGGAATTGTTTTATGTATTTAATTAAGGAAGGAAACTCCTCGGATTAGGTGGAGGTTTCAAATCATCATAGGGGTAATGAATATTTAATGTGTACTCTTGAATTATGTTTTTTTTTTTACATAGGGCTCAAATTCTGAACTGGCGACGCCAGGTTAGGGGTATTGTTTTAAGGATTTATTCAGGTGTTGAGGTCTTAGGTCTATTTAGGCTGACTCCTTTCTCCACATTCTTTTGACATGCCCTTCAGGACGCACCACGTGCTCCAAGGGTGTCACTTGCCTCTTGAATTTCTTTTGTGCGATGTGCCCTTCAGGATGCACCATGTGCTCCAAGGGTGCCACTCGCCAACTGAGTTTCTTTTGTGCGACGTGCCCTTCAGGATGCACCATGTGTTCCAAGGGTGCCACTCGGCAACTGGACTGATTGGTAGACATATATAACCCCTGGAGTCTATACTCCGCTAGGTGAACTTGTGGGAGACTAAGGGTTCTAAGGAATAAGTCCCCCGCCTTATTGCGCGCCCCTTAGAATAATCGTGAGCGACTGTCACAGTCTGCCCTCACAACATCGTGGATCCTCTCGAACTAGGTAATCATTAACCTACAGTTCGAGCCACGGCATGAGTGCTAGTAGGCGGTGGCAGGGCTGTTGTCCACCTCTATCGCTCAACCTCTCTGCAAATCGTGTATGGCCCCTTTACTCCATATGTGAGTCTGGTCGGCAAGCTATCGTCAGCCTGCATCATCAACAATCATGTCAGCAATGCCAACATCAAATCATCAAATCAAATGAAACATCATAGTAAACATATCAACCCAAAAGCACACTCCCTGACTCAGTCCGGAGTCCAAGGGGATTCTACTGATGCCTCTGCATCCTCAAGGTCAAAAACCCTGCACACTCAATAAAACTAAGTCAATAGCATCTATCGACATTGAATAGTAACACATCAAGTCATTTGTCAATCGCATCATAATCAAGTATAAATGTTCTAACATCATAAAAGTCCAAATCACTTGTGAGCAAGTGTCCTCAAATAATAATTTTTCTCAGTGCGCCAGAGCGGGATGTTACATACACCCCCTCTTGGTCTAAACTTCGTCCCGAAGTTTCTCAGTATAATGTCGAAATAAAAGTACCATGGTTTCATAAGTACCACAATATCATAAGTCTATCTATCAACAAAAATGGAAACTGTTGGCGCATATCATATGCGTCCTCCCAGGTCGCCGAGTGCGGACTATAACTGTCCCACTGGACCTTGACCTGATCTACCGTTCGACGTCGTAACTTTCGAACGCGATGATCTAAGATGAGGACCGTCTCAGCCATGAGCACTCCCTTGTTTGATACCTGCAAGGAACTCAGGTCAATCACGTGTGTAGGATCACTAATATAATGTCTCAAAATAGATACTTGAAAAACATCGTGCATACGCCTCAAATAATCAGGCAAGGCCTGTCGATAGGCTATGGGCCCCTTTCTCTCCACAATATCGAAAGGTCCCACGAACCTAGGAGAGAGTTTATCTCCTTTTCCAAACTTGATCAAACTCTTATGCAGTTTAACCTGCAAGAAGACTCGATCGCCGACCTCATAACTACGGTCGACTCGGTGCACATTGGCATAACTCTTCTGTTGATCCTGTGCTTCTTTAATCCTTTGTCTTATTGTTTGCATTTGCTCTTCCATTTGTTGGATCACTTCCGGCCCCACCAGGACCCTAACCTCCAGCCGATCCCAACTCAAGGGCGTCCGACATGGTCACCCATAAAGGAACTCAAAAGGCGCCATCTTAATGGTGCTCTGGTAACTGTTGTTATAAGCGAACTCTACTAGAGGCAAGAATTCCTCCCAATGTTTTTGTTGGTCCATCAAGTACATGCGCAACATGTCTTCCAAGGTTTGGTTCCTACGTTCTATCTGTTCGTCCGTCTCTGGGTGATACGCTGTACTAAATTTAAGTTGGGTTCCCAAGGCCTCTTGGAAACTCGTCCAAAATCATCCAATGAACATCGATCCTCGATCGGAAATAATCCTTTTATGCACACCATGCAGCCTCACAATCTCACTAATGAAAACTCTCACTATGTCTGGTGCCTGATACATCGTACGCATAGGAATAAAGTGAGCACTCTTCATCAGAGTGTCTACTACTACATGAATCAAGTCATGTCTCCCTGCCGTCAGTGGCAATCCAACAACAAAATCCATCGAAATGACTTCCCATTTCGATTCCGAAATGGCATGGGGTTGAAGTAATCCTGCCAGGTGTCTATGTTCAGCCTTTACCTACTGACACTCTAGACATCTAGCCACAAATTTGACTATGTCGGCCTTCAATCCTTTCCAGAAGAATAAGGGCTTAATGTCTGCCCTCATCTTCGTAACTCCTGGGTGAGCCATGTAAACTGCTCTATGAGCCTCACTCAGGATCAACATCCTCAACTCGTCATTTGGAGGTACATAAATCCAACCTCTAAACCTCAATAAACCATCGCTATCAAATGAATACCCCTCATATCGTGGTACCATCATGGTGTTTTGTCCGATAAAATCCTTGACTCCTTGTACCAATCATCATCAAGTTGTAAGGTGAGAATATTCTCACGTAGATTCGTTTGAAGAGGAAACACCGAAAAGATGTGCGGCCTCCAACTCAAGCATCCGCCACTCGGTTCACTGTTCTCTTTATGTATGTAATCTCGAAATTGTACACGCTAAGCAATTTCGACCAACAATGTTGTCGCGCATTCAGGTCGCTTTGCGTAAAAATGTGTTGTAGTCCACAATGATCAGTCTTTAATTCAAATTTTCATCCAACAAGGTAGTGTCTCCAAACCTTCGAGGCATATACGATGGATAATAACTCCAAATCGTGCGTCGCGTAGTTCTCCTCATGCCTTCTCAGCTCCCTCAAAATGTAAGCAATCACTCATTCGTCCTACATCAAGACTCCACCTAAACCTTCCTTGGATGCGTCAGTGCATACCAAGAAGTGTGCATCCATGTCAGGGACCTTTAGTATCAGCGCGGTTGTCAACAACTCTTTAAGCCTCCAAAATGCTTCCGCATATTTCTCTGTCCAAACAAATTTCTTGTTTTTCTTCTACAATTCCGTGATCGGATTTGATATATTTGAAAAACCCTCGACAAATCGTCGATAGTATCCTGCTAATCCCATAAAACTATGCACTTTTGTGACATTCGTCGGTGCAGGCCATTCCATAATAGCCTCAACCTTGGATGGATCCACGGCGATACCCTCGCCGGAGATGACATGCCCTAAGTAGTGAATCCTCGATTGATAAAAAGAGCATTTGGACAACTTCCCATACAACTTGTGTTCTCGTAAACATTGTAGCACCAAGCGAAAATGCTCGTCATGCTCCTCCGTCATCCAAGAGTAGATCAAAATATCGTCAATGAATACTTGGACGAACTTGTCCAAGTACTCGCGGAATACCCCATTCATCAAACTCATGAATACACCTGGGGTTTTTGTCAGTCCAAAAGGAAAAACAATAAACTCGTAATGTCGAAATCTCATCTTAGAGGTGGTCTTAGGGATGTCATCCTCCTTGATCCATAACCGGTGATACCCGGATCACAAATCGATCTTGGAGAACACCGTCGCACTCTTCATTTGATCAAATAGATCATTAATTTTTGGTAAGGGATACTGATTCTTGATCATAGCCTTGTTTAGTTGACGGTAGTCAATGCAAAGCCTCCATGATCCATCCTTCTTTCGTATGAAGATAACTGGTGCACCCCACGGTGACACACTAGGACGTATCAGTCCCAGGTCCAACAACTCCTTCAGTTGGATTTCAACTCTTGCAACTCCGGGGTCGACATCCGATAAGGCATTCTTGCTATCGGTTCGGTTCCCGATTTCAGGTCTATGGTAAACTCCAGTTCCCTTTTCGGTGGCATCCTAGGAAACTCCTCTAGAAATACGTCTGCAAACTGCTTCACCATCGGAAGGTGTCCTAGCCCTTCCGCTACTCCCTTTTCATTTAGCGCGAGGATTTCATAAAGATTGCACCCCTATGCATACTCTTCCGTAACTGTAAGGAAGAGACAAACCGTAGGTAAACTCCCTGGTTCCATCCTACAATCACACGTCTCTGTCCTTCGTCATCAACCATGCTCAACCATTTTGCCTTACAGTTGAGTATCGCCTCGTGCGATTCCAACCAATCCATACCAATCACGACGTCATAAGATCCTAAGATCATGACGTATAAGTTGACCCTAGTTAAAAACTCTCCCAGGTTAAGGGCACATCCCGTAACCTTTCCTCCAACCTTCTGTTTGGCTCCCGAAGCCTTCTCTAAGAAGCTAAACTTGTCCTGAACGACTGCCTTCTGGACAAAAATCGTGCAAGGTTTGAGGCATCAAAACATTTAAACCTTTGCACGCAGGCTGTCGTTAAGGCCCAACACGACCCTGCTGACCTTAAACTTCTCAAAGTTAAGGTGCAGAGCTTACCAGAGCAGCGCCACAAAATATGCCTCGTACTCGAGCACCGTATGATCTCCCTGTCGTAAAGCGTTGAACTCATTGAGTTGACGCTCAATGAATTCCTATGAAAGATACCTCTCTCGGAACCGTTCCTCGAAACGTTCCCACGACGCATATTCAACGACCATGTTCAGTTGCGGTAGGAGCGTCTTCGACCATAGAAGAGCGCTCCCCTCCAGTTGAAAGACCGCCATGAGGACCTTCATGTTGGAGGTATAATTGCGAGGTATGAAGCACATCGCCATCTTTTCCAACCATGCCTCGGCGGCTGCGCCTTCCTGGGCACCCAACAACTCGAGAAATTTGACCTTCTCAAGTTACCGGTGAAAGCTACCTATAATGGTCGGTGTGCGCGACAGACCCTCAGTGGGTGTCGGTGCCCTGGACTCATCTCTGTCCAGCGACTGATAAGTGCCTCAAACATGCACTGAAAAGACCTAATCAACCCAATGACATCACCAACTACGATCTTCTCCTGTCTGAGAACCTGCTCATCTCCCTGGGGGTTCGACCCCTCAGGCGTGGAGGCTACTAGAGGCATCGCGCCTCCTCCCCTAGTACCCTTTCGTTTGCCTCCGTGGCATCCTCAACCATGATTACCTTCACACACACAAAAACTCAATCAACAACAGTATAATCAATCTAATCATGCCAACGAAAGCCGTAGCGAATCCCAAGTCGTGGGTCGAACCGGCTCTGAAACCACATGTAACGTCCTCCTCATTACGACAACCAATCTAATAACAGGTGCAATTTTTTTTTTTGTTTAAGGTGTGTGCGCGCATGTAGAAGTAACAAACACGCTTGAATCTATGTCACCACTCGACAACCAACAAGACGCAACCACGATGTTCAACACAAGAAGACGGAAGGCACACAATGAGTAACTGCAACAACATACGACCATAGGCATAAGGCGCACAACACAAACATTAAGACATATTGGGGGTGCACAGTAAGAACGCAGAGGGAAGAATCCATGATGATAGGGTTACTATTTCTGCACCAAAAAGTAGGGCGTTTAGTCTTATGTCTTCTCGAAAGAAGATTAGACAGGCTCCTGGCCGACTGCTCAGGCAGAAACTAGTAACCCGACCTAGAACAAGATGCAAGCAAGACGACCAAGCACTGCAAAAATCAAGGACAACCACGACTTCTACGAGAGATGTAAATCAGAAGGATTTCTATATCGACCAACCACTATTGAGACTCAAGACCTTAATCAGAGACCAATTATTCCATTTGAACTCCATTAGTAGACGAGATGCCCGACCAACCGTCAAGGAATGTAAATTTAAGTAAGTACAAAATCCCCAATTATAATCTTAGTAGTTCAATGTACTTGGTTCAAGGACCTTATATCTAAACTCATTAATAACCAAGGGTTTAATCGTATTAAGATAAGTCCACAATGCCATTATGTTTCATAAAATACCTAACAATAAAATTGCACCTTAATTTATAACGACATATATTACCCTTACAGAATTCAATGTTATGATACAAGACATTACTCCTTACACATCGCCATGTCAATAAAATACATTAAGGTGCCCAGGGCCATGACATAATGTTACCCTAACTTGTCAAATTAGAAGGCAATCAACATTATATGTTAACTAACCCTAACAGTACTTTTATTTGTTACAAGATCCTTGCTCTTACATAAGTCCAATAATATATTAAAATTGCATTACATTCATAAGCCCTATGAGCCTTGATAATAAGCGTTCTATAATCAATGGTATTACATTAAATACCTTACTTTAACAATTCATAATTAATAAAGGCTTGAGAATAAGAGTTCTATAATACGTAGTATTACATTAATTACATTACTTTAACAATTCATAAGTAATAAAGGCTTGAGAATAAGAGTTCTATAATCAGTTGTATTACATTAAATACATTATTTTAACAATTCATAAGTAATAAAGGCTTGAGAATAAGAGTTCTATAATCAGTTGTATTACATTAAATACATTAATTTAACAATTCATAAGTAATAAAGGCTTGAGAATAAGAGTTCTATAATCAGTTGTATTACATTAAATACATTACTTTAACAATTCATAAGTAATAAAGGCTTGAGAATAAGAGTTCTACAATCAGTAGTATTACATTACATACATTAGTTTAACAATTCATAAGTAATAAAGGCTTGAGAATAAGAGTTCTATAATCAGTTGTATTACAATAAATACATTAATTTAACAATTCATAAGTAATAAAGGCTTGAGAATAAGAGTTCTATAATCAGTTGTATTACATTAAATACATTAATTTAACAATTCATAAGTAATAAAGGCTTGAGAATAAGAGTTCTACAATCAGTAGTATTACATTACATACATTAGTTTAACAATTCATAAGTAATAAAGGCTGGAGAATAAGAGTTCTATATTCAGTTGTATTACATTAAATACCTTACCTTAACAATTCATAAGTAATAAAGGCTTGAGAATAAGAGTTCTATAATCAGTAGTGTTACATTAAATACATTATTTTAACAATTTAAGAATAATTATGGCTTGAGACTAAGCGTTATATAATCAAATTTTGACATGATTTCCATTAAATTGACATATCATAAGCAATAAAGCTTGGAGGAAAGACGACCAGTCCACCTTGCACAATAAGAAAGGAGTCGGCGACCAAGTGATCAAATATATACAGCGATGACTATAAATAAATACTATAAAGGAAAAAATGGACTTACTATCTTTCAATGCCGGCCACCATAATTTAAAAACAAGTTGATAAAGGAATCTTTGCTGACACCCATTTTAAGCAATGTAGCGTTGAAATGGGTGACCTAAAAATGACAGGTTGTCCACTAGCGACAACAGGCTTAGCGCAGATCCAGCTGACGGATGTGGAGATGATTGGGACGTCATCCTGCCGAGACATCTGGTTAAGTGTTAAAGGCTTACGCTGGCAGCAACAGTGCGTGCAGTCCTTTACAAAAAACACCAGGGTAAGAAAAAAATCAAGTTCGACCCAATAACTCCCCACCATTTAAAAGACCAATCGAGGGCTTTTAGGTAGGCTCAGGCAACGAGAAAAATTGTAATGCGAGCACTTCGACAACCCCGATGACCGCATTAAGGAAACGGGGACGTTACAGGTCACTTCAGTAGATAAAAGTTATACCAAAGGGGGTTTGACGGTCCACCCAGGTAAGACACGTAGTGTTCCCCACAAGGTTTTCTTTGTTTGTTATTCCAGTAAGATAATTCTTCCAGGGTGCCAGGAGAACGACTCTACCTATCGCAACGGGAAGGGGATAACTAGAAAATTCGAAGGAAACCATTCGGACAACAACGCATTCACAGATTGCACTGATGGGTGAGGTCGGATTCGAAATCCATGTGCAGGAACTCCCACCGAAACATAGAGGATCAATGCTGCCGAATTCTAGAAGAATATCACTGACTTATCAGAGACAAGGGATCACCATTCTTCCTAAAATACAATCGCCAACAACACAAGTGAGGGTGAAAACACCAATCGGGCTTACTGGAGACTCGTCCTCCTTCAAAATGCGGGTAAAAACTACAGAACAGGTCGGTGGCTTACCAGATCACTCCTGACGGCCCTGGTCTGCTCCCTTCATGCGCTCAGAGAAAGTAAAAAGTTCAGAGAGAAGTGGATCTACACACTAGATTGGTTCTTGACCCTTGGGGTGACGCATGCGCGCGTACCATTAACTCAGAAATCTGCAGAGCGAAAACAACATAAGAAGATGGCGTTGCAGGTGAAAACAACACAAGAATCAGTGACTGGTTGTCTAGCCTACTCACGAAGATGTTACCTCGCAACGTAAGGAGACATGCTATAGGAGTGGCTACACAGCCTTGAATGAAAACAAGGAAAACGGTAACCGATCCAACTGTGAACATTTCGACTCCCGTTCCTGGGGTCGCTACCCTAGGGTTTCATAAGCGCTTATTTAAAATAGGGTTTACATAGTCCCGCACATTCACTAAAATTTACACATTCAACAATGGCATACATGCCAGAACAACGATAACCATGAAACTAAGTTTAAACAGTGAGTTTTACAGTAACCACGGAAACTACAAGTTTTTTTTTTTTTTTTTTACCATACCCAATGGATCTACAGTTTATACAGCAACCATTGAATCAGAATATTCTAAACTAAGTTATACAATAACCCTTGAAACTACAAGTTTATACCAGAGACCATTCTAAACTAATCTTTATCACAAACTTAAGCATTCATCCAAATAAAGACACAACCACCTCAATTCTCAGACACAACACAGACTAGCATTCATCCAATAAAAACATACCTTGGCCTGTTCGCCCGCTCTGGATGGCGTCCGCGTTCTCCTTGATGCTCCCGCTTGCCAATGGTAAAGAACTCACCGGTACCTCCCAGCCAAACGCTAGGGGTACTCTCCTTCCCCCTCAGCCCCCCGAGCCGCAAAGGGGCCACACACAATCGAGACAGTACCTAGCTTCCCAGCTCGCCTCCAAGGCTGAGCTACCACTCAAGTCAGCTGGGAAAACCCCAACTCCCACAAGCAATCAGTCTCGTTGAAATTTTGACAGCATCACAATACCTCATATCCCACCCCCCTTTCTTTTTCCCCATCCCTTTCTTTTATCCTCTCTTTTGACCTAATCCCCATTAGGTTTTTCCAAAAAACCCTAAATCCCATTTCTTTTAAGTTTTTCCCCCCTTTTATTTATTTAATTATTTCTTTTTATTTCCTTTTTTGAA
>ML803448.1:95165-119894 GCA_009831015.1 Picea engelmannii | reverse complement strand
ACAAACTTTATGAAGACTCACATTAGCTTAAGTGGGTTTTTGTTTGTTTGTTTAATATTATTATTAGCACCTGTATTGTTAGAGCTAGCTTAGCAGGGAATAAATTTCTAATGTTATTTGCATGGCAGAGCTACTGTGAGCTAGAATATCCTGGCATTGCCATTAGGAGATGGTTAAGCTTCGATTATCATGTTAGGGCGAAGTAGTACCTTCTTAAAAGATGAATTATCAAGCTTATTAATGGGAATGAGGAAAGGCCTTATGTACACAATTAAGTAAGGAAATACTTTATGAATTCAATTAACGATGGAATTGTTTTATGTATTTAATTAAGGAAGGAAACTCCTCAGATTAGGTGGAGGTTGCAAATCATCATAGGGGTAATGAATATTTAATGTGTCCTCTTGAACTATGTTTTTTTGTTTTTTTTTGACATAGGGCTCAAATTCTGAACTGGCGACGCCAGGTTAGGGGTATTGTTTTAAGGATTTATTCAGGTGTTGAGGTCTTAGGGCTATTTAGGCTGACTCCTTTCTCCACATTCTTGCGACGTGCTATTCAGGACGCACCACGTGCTCCAAGGGTGTCACTTGCCTCTTGAATTTCTTTTGTGCGACGTGCCAACTGGACTGATTGGTAGACATCTATAACCCCTGGAGTCAATACTCCACCAGGTGAACTTGTGGGAGACTAAGGGTTCTAAGGAATAAGGCACCCACCTTATTGTGCGCCCCTTAGAATCATCGTGAGTGACTGTCGCAGTCTTCCCTCACGGCATCATGGATCCTCTTGAACTTGGTAATCGTTAACCTATAGTTCGAGCCACTGCGGGAGTGCTAGTAGGCGGTGGCAGGGCTACTGTCCACCCCTCTCCCTCAACCTCTCTGCAAATCGTGTGTGGCCCCTTTACTCCATATGTGAGTCTGGTCGGCAAGCTATCGTCAGCCTGCATCATCAACAATCATGTCAGCAATGTCAACATCAAATCATCAAATCAAATGAAAAATCATAGTAAACATATCAACCCAAAAGCACACTCCCTGACTCAGTCCAGAGTCCAAGGGGATTCTACCGATGCCTCTGCATCCTCAAGGTCAAAAGCCCTGCACACTCAATAAAACTGAGTCAATAGCATCTGTCGACATTGAATAGTAACACATCAAGTCATTTGTCAATCGCATCATAATCATGTATAAATGGTCTAACATCATAAAAGTCTAGATCACTTGCGAGCAAGTGTCCTCAAATAATAAGTTTTCTTAGTGTGCCAGAGCGGGATGTTACATGTTCAAAAATGGTTATGATTAGCATATGGCTCAAGGTGTGAACCATTCACCCATAATGAATTCAACTTTCCATTGAATTGGGGCAACTATATTTCACCTTCTTCAATCATATTTTCAATCCTATATGGCTACTATAGAGAATCCACACTTTTCTTGGGTTTTTCCAAAACCTATTGTAATATACAAAGTCTAAAAATCCTTATGTGAACTTCTTGTTCCAGATATACCAATCATGCCATGTTATTTGTATCCACATATAGACTATTTAGTGGTATACTATGAGAAATTTATGGTGTTATAAGTGACTAGCATATGATATCTATCTTATAGCATAGTAATGTTAGACATCCTTGTGAAATGGAAACCCATAATATTAGACTCAAATATTATAGTAGAAAGGATACTTGTTTTCTATAAATTAGGTCAAAGAACACATTCTTGGTAAGGGTCTTCTAGGTTGTACAATATTCCCATAAAATCATAGGGGTTATCCCATCCTAGTCATCATATTTAACCATGAATATTTTTGTCAAATTGTGTTTTAGGATCTTATAAATACCTTCATAGTGAAATTTTATTATGGTGGTATGGTGTAATTTGGTGATGATGGATCATATACTCCTAAAATAGCACAACTACATCACCTATGATAAAATAATTTCGCATGGTCACAATTTAAGTTTCATGGACATCCAAATTGAATTACAATATTCTTAAAAATAAACCATCCAAAAACAACTACAATAAAATTCCTTATTAATGCATATCATCAAGGCAATTAAACCTAAACCATTTCCATGATGATTTATTAGTCCCATGAGTTCCATGCAAGTGAACGTATCATCCTTAATAAATCAACCAACCACCAACGTTATGGTTCCCCAACCAGAATGGGTTGCAACTTCATCCCATTATGGGAATAACATTGACCTGCCCATTGCAATACATTCTAGTTATTAACATACATAGTCGAATATACAAATAATATCAATAACGTCATTTTAATGTGTAGCTCCATTACGGCGGTCCCTTACCTCCATATTTCCCTCCACTTTTCCCATGATGTGCCTCCCATAAAAGATATTAACTATCATCATATAAGGCATATATGTGGACAATACAATCTATATATAACTTATATAGGTGTCCTAGAATTATATAATAGTTTGGAGATGAAACCACCAACTATATATATTAACTATATACATTGTCACTAGTAATATTATTCTGGTGAATATCTATAATTGAGGAATTAAATTATATTAGTAAAGAAGTCAAGAGCTACTTCCACATCAAACATATAGAAATTAGGAAATTCATCAACTATCCATATGGCCTCCCTAGTCTAGATCCTAGATAAGTGGTTAGGTCTCTCATTTTTTTTTATCATGCTTGATCATCAAGTCAAAATCCAACTCCTAGAATGCTAGTAACTACCTCTAGGTCCATGCCTTAAACACTGTATTTCTCACCAAATATTTCATCGTTAAATAGTCTATGGAGAAATGTAATTCTCTACCAAAAAATAGAAGTTAAGGTTCAAATTTTTGGAGTTGATACATTATGTACAACCCTTCTCACTCTATGGTCTTCGAATAACTATATTCTTGAGAAAAATTCTTTTTGGTAAAGTAAATGGGGTGGTCAATCATGACTTACATAGGGTGCACCAGAATATTCCCTAGTGAAATGTTGGACACATCAACATGGACATGGAAAATGTTAGCTCAATTCAAAAAGACCAAAATTAGGGTTGCGATCATGCATTGTTTTAGCTTTGTGAATCCTCATTGACATTTCACAAGTCATATAGATGTTACATATTTCCACAATATCTCTTCCATATCTATGATTAGCTAGGAATACCCTCAAATGAACCTATGATAATACCCTTTATGTCACAATGATGATTAAAAAATGAAAACAATCATTATTGATGATAAATTAAATATAACCCATATCTTTGTAGGTTTGACCAACAATCCTTCCTTATAGTAATTACATCTATGGAGTGTTCCAAACAAGGTGTAGAAGATACATTTATAAATATGTAGTAACAATTTCATCTCCATATGGCATCCAAACATCATCCTAAACTTAACAAAATTGTCTTTAGTAGGTTGTACATTATCTAATCATCCATGCATAACTCCAAAAGAGTATGGTTATACTCATCGAATGCAATGATGAAAATAGTTCAAAAGATTGTTTACACGTTATTTAACCCAAAGGAATGATGTTTCATGTATATGGACCTCATTTTATGGATAATGTACTCTTCTTCTTATCTTCCTTCATGATATTGATCCAATGATAGTTGTGGAAGCGATTTTATTTGACATATAGTAGGATTCATTACCTATAAAGTTTTATAAAATATCATCATAGAAGGAATTTGAAAAATGGTTGTGAATAAATGCCTTATTAATTCTACAAATTTCCATAAAAATATAAATTCCACATATGTTCTTTCTCTGTATTACTATCTGGTTGATTCACTCAAATTCATCACAAAAATGGTGAACCTTGATGCCAACATTTTATTAATCTTTTACTTAACCTATTCCTTATAGTATGGATTCATATTTTATCTCGACGTTTCGATGGGCCTACCCCTTGGCTTCAACTCTATTTTCATTTAATAGAAACATTCTACCACAAATTTCATTTCCATGAATCTTTATGAGAAAATGTTATCATTTTCCCAAAGAAAATATATGATAGTATGTTCATATTGATAATATACAACAATGGGAATCTTTGGTGCCTCCTTATTCCCAATATTGATAGTATTATCATTATATTTTCATGATAGTAAATAGGATTAATTGTGTCACTTGTGTGAAGGACTATGTAGCCCCCCTCTTATTCCTTGAACCGTGATTAATGGAGTTATTTTGTAGGATCATCCTCTATTGTACTAATGATCATTAATTATGTTTGTTTAATATTAGGGAATACCAAATTTGTTGAACCTAATTTAGTATTTTTCATGTCCTCTTGGTAGATCTAAAAATTGTCGCATAACCTTTCACAAAAAAATGGTTAAATGGTTTTCTATCATTACATATCTACTTATATATACAAAATCTATAGAAATGGATATAATTTGTAGAAATATTTATAAAACTATTTATTCATAGAGGCCCAATGTGTTGTCCAATGTGATTGAAATTGATCTATAGGACCCACCAACTCTTAATTACCCACTAATTTCACCACATATTCCATAGCTTCTATAATCTATAGCTTTTACCTATCTTATAGGAACTTGACCTACCAACTCTTAATTACCCACTAATTTCACCACATATTCCATAGATTCTATAATCTATAGTTTTTCCCTATCTTATAGGAACTAGGAACTTGACCTACCAACTCTTAATTACCCACTAATTTCACCACATATTCCATAGCTTCTATAATCTATTTTTTTTGCCTATCTTATAGGAACTTGACCTACAGTTCCTCTACAATATCCTATGATGTTCCCAAAGTTAGTTTATGCACAATACATCATCTCACATGGGCCTCTATTACTATAAAATTTAATTCTTATACCCTATGATCATGTTCAAACTGCATATCCATTTGTTGAACAAATTTTTCAGTATTTTTTGTTGAATCAAATGTCGATAGATCCTTGAGATTGATGCCAATAAACATATATATACTCATGATTATGCATATGTATGTTTATTTCTCATAGTATAAATGCTCCCAAGGTTTGAATCTTCCCCGTAATTAGTTTCATACAAGTATATGCATCTATAACTCAATTCTACACTAGTACTCAGATTAATATAATTCTCTCACTATATAATATTGAGTTTTGATAGCTAATTAATATCTTCTTCATCTAACTCTTGTTCCACCTACTCAATGAATGTTTCCCCTTTACTAGAGTTAAAATTTTGTACTACTATGTGGCGTTCTTTCTCAAATGACATCAATTGTTACTTCATATTCAAAATAACATCACTATGAAATGTACAATTAATCCCATGAATGTATGGTAGTCATCCTTATCTTTCAAGGTATTAATGACCTCAAAATTTGCATAGGTCTATACAACATGAATATTCACTTCCATGTGTCATATCCTACCAATAAAAAAAATACTTCACTCATTTGCTAATGTATTTGATTGGTGAGAAGAATTTCTTTCTCCTTATGATGAACTCACATGATTTCTTTGGAAAGATATTTAAAAAGGACCACAAATCTAGCATATCTTCCTTAACCTCATATCCCCCATTTAATCCATTCAAAATCAACTCCTCTCTTAAAAAAATTGTTTGAGCCTTATGGACAGGATAATGATCTATTATAGTGGGAGAATATATAATTTATTTTACCAAACTCCTCAACCATTATGCTAACTAATCATCCTCACATATCCACATAAAAATTTTCAACCAGACCTATATATCATCTTCCGCTAGATCTAAGGATATACCCTCATACTTTCTTGATGGAATTTCCATGATATTTTATGATCCTAGTCCAATACATTTGTTTCCCTCCTTGGCATAGTTAGTCTCTCCCATGACCTCAATTTCATACATCATGTATACTTTTGCATGGGCTACATCAAACTCCGATGGACCTAGTGAGGCTTTATGAAGTATATTAGAACCTATAATTCTCGAATATACACATATATTAGGTCACTTCCTAGTCAATATATTGATACATATGTAGGATCAACCTCATGAACCATTTTAATGAATCCCAATCTTTGAATTAACTACACTAGTGTTGAACTTCCTCTTATTTTTTTCTTCCAATTTTTCAATTAGCTTTGGAAATTTCCAATATTATGTCATATCGTGTGGTAGTTTCTACACCATGTCTTGTGTGATTTCTATAATTTCCTATTTATCCCACCTCATTACCATTGTAACACCATGGTGAAGGATTATTTAATTAATTTGTATGGATATATTATCTTGATTCCATTTGGGGACTTTGTTCTTTCCTATAGTTCATTCCACCACAAATATATTATTCTCAAATCTTTATGCCACTTTAGATAATTCTTTACAGTTTTCCATATGGAAGGTATTAATCTTGCAAAATTGGCAATGAAAAACCCCCATTTTTTTTTATCATGGACTATACTTTGGTAGAGATCAGAAAACTCCATTCCCTTCTTCTCTACCAACAATATAGAAACCATAGTCATATATCTTTGCAACACAAGGAAATCCTTCTACATATGGCCCTTAGTTTTTTTAATTATGTACCAAACTACTTGTTTGATGATTTTTATTCCTTTCAAAAATTTATGGATCTTCTATGATAATTCTATAAACTGGTTACTATAATTGGGCCATGTTAGGTCCTACTCCTTGAATGGAAGCATATTCCAATCCACTAGTAAACTAAATTCCCATAACAAAATCCAATTCTTAGCCTCTCAATAACTAAAAATTTATTATTATACACAACATGCATTATATATCTCAAGCATATGATCAAATCTCAAAACTACTACTTATTTTCTTATATGAATTCTCCCACCCTCTGCTTAATTTGTTTCAACTCAGATTCACTATTCTATTTAAATTTCATCTTCTAAAACTACTTCACAATATCATGTTGTGGATGATTGAATGTTCAGACTAGATTAGTGGGAGATATTTTCTTTCATTAAATGTACCACAATAATCCTCTTCCATGGAAAGTGGTTTTCAAATCCACCTATAAACTAATATCATTGGTTCTCCCCATGCTCTAGAACACATCACAAGGGAATACATGTTTCTTCACATCCTCTTCACCCCAACCTTGAGATACAAACTTTTGTAGAGAATATTGGTTTCACTAAAATACCATTCTTCTCTACTAGCTAGGGGTTAACATAAATCCAAGGAAAACTAACTATTTCATTTAGAAATATGTTGATACAAACGAACTTATAGAATTGGACAACACCATAAAAAAAAATTGGCTACTTATGTATCCACACTTAAACTATTTGATTACAAAGTCATAGAAATTAGTGGATGTTTGAGGTATAAAATGGGTCTCCTTAGGAAAATAATAGTTAAAATAATAAAATAAGGGATATGAATTTTCAAGGGAAAAAAACTACCTATTTTCTTGTATTTTCAACTTTTTTTGTTTTCTAGTTTATTTGTGACTTTTGGGACTAGACTATGGTATAAGAAACCATGACCTAAGGGTATCTAAGCCATGCAAATCACCCAAAGATCACAACCATCCTAGGCCACACTAATCCTTAGCATGGTTTCATTTTTAGGTGTCTTCTCCTCTAATACCTCAGTCTTGAGTCCCCAAATTAATTATGTATTTTTTTTATTTGATGAAAGGTCGAAGTGCCTAAACAATTGAAAGGGGATGGAGTGGCTAGGAAATGTAATACTTTGAAAATTGCTAATAAAAAATCACATTGTTGGTTTCAATACAAACAAGGACGAGAGATATAAGGCTCTATGATTCCATTAGAGAGGGGAATAAATGGGGCTAATCCTTTTATTAATTATTGAATTAACCACATTTGTGTTGGGGGGGAGAATGAAGGGTAATGTGAGTCTATTGGGGAGACCATGATGTGCCTTGGAAATACTTGCTATATAAAACTTGCTCGTGGGATATTTGGGGGTTCATCTTTTTCATTCATTGCTTATTTGTTCTTTTGTTCCTCTCGCATTCACTCTTCTTAGTCATTCTTGGTTTGGAATAGGGAACGGAAAATGAATTACCGAAGGTAGTGAGACACAATTTCTTGGATATAGGATCTATAAGTTTGTTCCAGTAATGAATGGATTCTTGTGTGCATGATATTGTTGATAGTTGTGATAGGAATGTACACAACTAAGAATCCTTGTAGTTTCGAGCTTTGATGTTTCCTAACTAGTAGCATTCAGAGCCCTAGAAATAGGTGGTGCATATTGAGGATTTGCATTGAAGAGAACAGGGTTAATATATTTCGGTTGTGTAGGAAGAGTGGGGAAGATAGATTGAAAATTGAGATTGTGTGTGGTTTAGAGACCGTGAGAGATTGATTGTTGACTAGTTTGGGAAGTTAAGTGTCAGTATGCGACCCGTCCTTATGGATTCATAGCCTTGGCTCAGGGATGGAATATTGCAGATATTTTATGTGCAACAGAGCCTAAGCTTGTGTGGAGTGTCTAACATTTGTAGGTAGTTTATCTAATAACATTTTAAAGATAAGTTCTTTGTCATGTATTAATCTACTTGTATATTTATTTCCATTGTGTATTAAATATTATCTCTATGATGTGATTATGCTATGTTTGTTTTCTTGTTATTGTTGTGCTTGGGATGTTAAGCACTCTTTTACAATTTAACATGAATCTTGATTATTGCATGTGTTTTTCTCATGTTTCTTGAATTTAGAGAATGGTACCCAAAATTTGACTTTTTCCCAAGAAGTTGAATTTAGACGTTGGGTATGTCATAAATTAGTATCCAAGAAAATCTCTTTGCATTTTTTGTTATGGGTACATGAAAAATAGGTAATATAGAAAGAAAAAGAAAGAAATTTATGGTTTTTTATGTGGGTACATTACAAGTGGTATCAAAGTTGTACGTTACAACACGGGTCATGTTTATGTTTCTGTATGTTTTCTATATAACCAGGAACACACGTTCATTTTATATTATCAACTAGGGTTTCCAATAGTCTCGTGAGATGTTGTGCATTGTATCTGTGGGGTACACAGTCTTAACTTGTAATAGTTTCCTATGATTCTCCTAATAAAAGGAAATTACATATTTAATATAAAATCAAAATGACATTTCAGAAAGGAAATACACCATTAAGTTATATCCTACTCTTTCCATAAGTGTTATAAAATCAAGTTTCATTGATCCTCGAGATTGAACCTTCTTGCAACACTGCTCTGCTTTGGTATATTTGGGATACAACTTAGTAATTGGAAATTGCATTTCAGGAAATCGAAACACACCATTCTTGAAAAAAAGTAATCACCACACTTCTTATTTAATCACAAATTAACAAAAAAATGTAAAAGAGAACATATAAAAGAGTTTAATCTACAAGAATTCAAAATGACATGTAACCTATGAAAATAATCTACAACTCCACAACTTGTAAATGAAATGGAACAACAACAAAATTGAACTAGAAGCTAAAATAAATAAAATTCATATACATCAAAGAGATCCATTTACAGATCCACAACTCTTGTTATCTAGAGTGCCCCCCCTCTAGACAAGATGGAGTTGATATTATAAAAATGCTTAGCAAATGGAAATCAATACTCACACATTTAAGAAATACCCAACAAATAATGCATAGGTTTGGGATCCCTACCTTTTATTCCTGAAACTCCAATTTTTTACACCATCTTCTAAACAATATCCATGGAGTCATTATCTATATATTATGTAGAAAAATGGCTTATGAGATGTTTAGAAATGAGTAACAAACAAATAAAAAACTATATCCACTAGAAAATGCAAGAAATGTCTTCCTCTACACCAAATTTCATTGATTGGGAATAAGCACTCGATGTATCACTTGTTCTAGTCATAGGGATGGAATATGGATGTGTTTACCCAGGGCATGAGTTGGATAATATGCCCACATTGGTTTGATTATGCCAATGTATATGATTAGAAAATGAAGGTTAATATTACTCTCATATGTGCTCCAATAAACACTCGAAATCCCCTCTTGAATGGGTACATGATTTCCTTGTCTTTAGAATGGATCGAGCTATATTCCAAAAAGTAGTTAAAGCCTTGTTAACACCCCAGAATTGTCAAAGTACTGGTTTCTCACATATTTCTCATTACCTTGTTTGTAATGATTTATTTTCAACATAAGTAATATGGAAACTTGGAAACTAATTTATATCATCTTTAAAAAAAAAAACCTACACTTATTCTTACTTTATCACCTAGTAAGGAATCCATAATTCACAAGAATTTAGTAGTAACAAATCAAACTCACGTACAACCATCATTATAGACAAAAAAAAAAAAAAATGAAATCCATAACATCTAATGAGACAATTGTTATGTAGTGACCCATAGAATAAAAAAAAAATACTTTTGGGTGGTTTAGAGTGACAAAAGAGGGGTTATGATAGGTGAAAATTATACCATATGGCAGACCCTTCATCTCCCCCAACTAAAGATGTTTCATGTCCTCATGAAACCTGTAATCCTATTCATTTGTCTCTAACCCGTAGACTTGTGGACTCGTGATAAATTTTGTTCCAATAATTATATGGATATCCCTTCTTTGTTAAGTCCATTATGCCTCGAAAACAAAGCTCAGATTAGAATGCAAGACTCGAGCCAAAACCTTGGAAGAAAGGCACTACTTTCCCTTCTCTCCCTTCACAATCAGCTCTTTTAAAGGGCTCTTCAAAGATTGTAGTACTTTTTCTCCACATTATTTAATGGGACATTAAATAACTCAGCAAAACCAGGTACAATTCCAATTTCTTGAGCATGGCCCTGGAGCAAAAAATGATTTAAACCATTTGTTCATTGATTTATCTCAAATACTTTGGGACATAGTTATTTTCAGTTTGTTTCAGTTGTTTTCATCAGGAAAAACATGATCATATGATAACCCATTCAACATGTTATTGAAAAAAACTTCTTCTTGAATGATTGAATTTAAAACACACTTGAAGGAAGAACTATTTTATTTAACCATCTAGAATGCAACAAGTTATTACTAATTTATTTCTGGGCAGGGTATGTCTAGATAAGAAGAAATGGGGATGTAGCTGCAATAATCCTTGTTGGAGGAAGATGGCTACTGAGAAATAACAAAATGTGGCAAGCAATCTCCTCCATTTTTTTGATGGCAAGTCAAAAAAATTATGTGAAGGAATTGTCGACAACAAAAGCATTATTTGTGCCATTAGGTCCAATTCATACTATGCATCAAAAAGTTCCCTTTATGGTGATGTATTGGTGATGTATTTGGGATATATGCCAAGGACATGAAATTTTTTTTTATGATAAAAACATTGTTTTTCAATCGTCCTCCTTATTGAAATTTTTCACAGGCTCCCTTTTGTATTTAGTGCATTCAATCAACATCAACCTATGAAACATGTATCCTTGTAAATATGTCAAATCATCCAAAGAAATTAAGTCGATATAATCAATATGGATGTAGGATAATTTGTGCTCATGATTTCTGCAATGAGGGACTTGTGGTAATGAGGTTTGAACTTGTTAATGAAATTGTGCCTTCGACCAATATGAGCTCATCAAAGTGTAAAATCATACTTTTGGTCAATATGAAGAAATCAGGGAATGACATCATGTCTATTGGCATTCCCTCCATGAAAGAATGCCTATTTGTTACGTTCAACTATAGAGGTGAATTCTATTCCACCACTTTAAATAGGACCAATGTAGTCATAACTAGATCTCAGGAATTTGAGTCAAAGTTCTCAACAACTTCTTGTGATGTATCAACGATTTTGAGTTGCGTTTATTTATTCACAATTTTATTTCAAAATTGGGGATGAAACACTTTTTGATTCATCATCACCTACATTTTTTTCATTTTCAACAACTTTGTCTTTAAGTTCTGCAACTTCTACAACCTTTACTGCAACTAGAACGTCTTCATATTCTATTGAATCCACCAGAGGAGTTATGTTAGAGTCTTTATGATGGTATCATGTTTGTAATGTTGTTGTAGTTTAATCCATCATGGGAAGGTTCTCTACAATTTATTTTATTGAGGAGGAAGCTAGATATGAGTCTTTAACTTGTTCTTCGATAGTTGTAGGTGAATGTGATTATTCTTTGTCCACATATATACTTTATGGTTCTTCGGGTTTTTTTTTTAATTAATTTTACTCCACCACTTCCCTCTCAGGTATTTCATCATTGGTTATGATATCTACCTTTATTTTCCTGTCATAAGTTGTGTCTGAGTGTTTCTGCAATTTGTTAGTAGCTAAAATGAGGTATTGCTTCTGATTCATTCTCCCCTGTGTAAAGTGTCTTTGGAAATTATCTTGGTGTATTAATATATATAGATGATTGTGGTTCGTCATGTTGTTCTTCTAGATATAGAGATAAGGTTGAAGGTTTCCCATCAACACCTGTAGTTTCAGTCTTTTCTTTGTTTTTCCCATTATCACTTTCATGTTCCACACTTTTTTCCTCTTGTTATTGCATCAATAGTCAAAACTCTTCTGGATTATTTATTCTATTCTACCATTCCTACCATCAAGTCTATTTGTTGTGCATCGTCTCCTACAAAATCTATTAATGTAGTTATATTAAATTATTCATGATGTTATCAGATTTGGGGAGTAATAAAATAACCACATGTTATTTTATGCCAAGTAGAAGAAAACAACATCCCAATATTTCTCTTCCACTTCAAGGGGTTATATCAATGCAATGGTCTCTATCCATAATAATCTCTAGCTCTATATTGGGCATAAGGCTATTGTCCTAAGAAATGGGAGCATAACGTGCAAATCCCAAGGAAACTTCCTTGACATATAGCTTAGAAGACCCATTCTGTATGTTGATAATAGTTCACTATTTAACAAATATTACATTTTGTTTGTAGTACTCAATAGATCTTGAGGGTACTCCATATATAGGGCCATCCTAGTAATATCAAACAAGTTTAGTAGTCGTACTAATGGATCTAGGGCCTCACCTCTCTAATAGTGCAATGGAAACTTCAGGCTCATGCCACCACCTCAATCCTATAGCCAGTTTCTTAAGGGTCACTAAATTTACTTCATAAATATAGTTAGGAATACAACTAACCACCATGGCAAGGAAGCACAATGTATATGCTCTCCATGTTACATCCAAGAGATAATTTTCCCTCTATTTACCTTTCCATGAAATCCATATGGATCCCAACAACTTGTTCCCTTATCTTTGAGAAATATGAATAAATTAATCCCCATGCACATTCTCCACAGAGAAAGTAAAAATGTGTTATTGTGCAGCCTTCTAGTGCAGAAGCACTGCTACCGTTTTGGGATTTTTTTTGTTACCATATAAAAACCAATTTGGTAAGGTTTCCTGATAAATCATTTGAGCTAGACTTGAACCACCTTGTCTAAAGGAGGATCCCTGTAGCAATGTTTTTCACATTTGTGCCCTTCACATGAGTTGTAGCACATTGTTGCAAACCTTTTCATTGCTACAAATTAATTCCTTCTCATCAAGTGTTCACTTGATCATTCAATAAAAAAAATTTGCAATGAAGGGAGGACCTACAAATATAACATGCCTTGTTTTGTACAAAAACATCCCAATGGTATATCCTCTTATGACAACGAATTGATAATGTAGTCAACAATAGGAATTTATTTTCATATTAATGCAACATCCCAGAATCAGATTTGTGAAACCAAATTGTGATTGTATGGTTCAATCAATGGTGGAGTTAAATGGAAGCCATGGTTATATATAATGAATGTTGGTAATATTTGGGAACAGTTAGTGTTCCAGGCAATGGTCTCCTACGGTAAAATAACAAGTCATGAAATTGTATTTGGAGGGGGTATAATCCTATAGGAATAAGTCATTGTTCCTTTGAAGTATTTATCGGAGTGATAATATTCTCTTTATAAGACAATTGTTAATTTGAAAATACAAAACTGACTGTTCAACCAAAGTTGCAAAGAGGGTTTTGGCTTATACTATGTAACTTGTAACTTGGGGGTGAAAGTCATAAGCTTGAACATTAACCCTTAAGAAAGACAAACCTAGTAAATTATAATGAACAAGGTGTTGAATGATCATGCTTGAGAAGTATAAAACCAACTTACAAGGATGCTTATAATTATATATTTTTTTTACTAGACCATGCAAAACAAAGTTTCTTGTGTTTTAAGGACATGGAACATGAGAGGCAAAATGCAAAAGAAAAAAAATGCAAAAATTGTGGCTCAAGACATTGTGAATAGGATATAATGTGCATCTTTCTAGATTCTTGCGAATATTCCTTTGTACAAATTTAATCAAAACTGACCTTTGTAGGGCACCTTCTTCAATCACAAACTTTTCTGCTACTTAAAGATTTTAAAATAGCATGGATTTAAGTGGAGTTTGGAAAGAAGTAATTATCTCAGTAGTATGCAGGGGGGTATTCAAGCTGAGGAGATTAATATATTTCTTGTTAAAGAGTAAAACATATCCCCAAGGATATGGAACTTTTAAAAATTATTTGTCTCATAGAAAACTTTATGGATTGAGTTAGCTTTCTTAAGTCTATAGAAGGATCAAAGGGGTTTTTGATCCTTACCTCCAACTTTCCATTCCCAAGTAAAATTGATTTCCTCATGTTATATCTTTGTTTGACCCTAGAAATTTCAATGGGAACAAGTTCTATTCAGTGTAGACCCATTATTATGGAACATTTAAAAAAACTACAATAAATAGAATGCAATATCTTGTGATATTTTCATTTGATGACTAAATAATGTTGGAGATGGATCTATAATTCTTTTTGTTGTTGGAATCCCCTTTAGTTGCGTAGATTTAGTAAGCATTCATCTTTCCTTCTACATGTTGGAATTTCTTGAGGATCCTGGCATTGTAAAACTTTTTGAGGTATCGTGCTTCTAAATCGATGTGATTCTTCCCAATATTCTAAGTAAGTTTCCTTGGCATATATATTGACAAGTATTTTTCACTCTTGGTTCTTGTGGAGCAATGATAATGTTTTCTTTTCTTCCGACTGTGGATTATTGTGTGACAATAGTAAGGCCTCCTATTGTTGGTTCTTGTGGAGAAACAACAGGACCTCTTGATGTAACAACATTTATCAACTTCTAGTCCTTCTCATTTTGGATATGTTAGGGGGGTTAAAATAGATTTGAACGGTGGAGTAGAATAAGATGGTGAGGAATAGAGTAACATAATGTCATGAGTCAAATGGAGAAATTATAATGGATAAAGGTTATGGTGTCCATCATAAAGGTAATGGTGTCTAGATAAAGGTGATGGTGTCCCCCCCGAATGGAATATGTTTCCCATCCTCGGAGAATAGAAAATGGTGAGGGAGGACAAACAAAAAATATAAGACAAGAAGAAATTCATGATTTTTTCAGAAAGTATATGATTTTTGTAGAAATTTCTTCATGAGCGCCCATAGAAAAAGGATACATTGATCTACAAGAATGTCAACAAGATTTTCACCTAGTTTTGAGATATCTTCAATGAATCTCTGAGGGAATACTACTTCTATAACAAATTATTCTACTACAGGTTCTTGTGAGGCAATAGTTTTTGTCTCCTAGAAAGTTTCTTCATATAATGTCTTTACAGTTGGTTCTTGTGTTGAAACAGTCAAGCCTTTTGAGGTTGGTTCTTGTGTAGAAACCTCATTATTGTAGGTGTTCATTATTGTGTGACAACACCTATTTTTTCTCCTGGATAAACTTCTCTTGGTAGTGGAATCTTGAGTGACAACCACATGGATTGTTGGTATTTGTTCTTGTGTAGTAGCACAACTACTGTCCTTTGTTATTTTTTCACCTTATGTATCAAGGATGGATCTATGAAGAACTATTAAGAATAGAACCATACTGGAAGATTTGTACAAACTTATTAAATTTTTGGAAATGAATGGACTGTGCTAGACATGATTAGTAACAGAAAGGTATCAAGAGAACCCTTTAATGGATTGGTAGCATCAAGATTTTGGGAATATTTATTCAACAACTATTGAAACTAGAAGGATATATTAGCCTTGTAAGTGGGCCAAGTTACTTTATTGGGTGGGTTATGACTGGATGGAGAAGAAATTCATGGAGGTATTATGGAGAAAAGGAGTAGGATAAATTTATGGTGTATTAATAATGATTCATGCAGTGGTTATGGTGAGATCAGAAAGGCTTCATACACTTCAGCAAACCACTACTTATGATCCTAGAAGACAAAATTGTAAGGGATTATAGTAGTGTCAATGGATGAGTATGATGAATATTAAGTCTTCTATAGTAGTGGAATTTTTTATACAACAAGGGGATATCATTGTTCTATAAGGTTAGCATCTTGAACAATTATGCAACAAGTTCCTAGGAACTTGATCTTTGGAGATGGTTCATCCAAGGAGTCAATATCACATGATAGAATACGTGTTTTCACATCTTGGTGATGTTCCCCTTTCATGAATGTTTTCCTTCAAAAATCTCTTGTTTGTGGATTGGCCTCCATGATCCTTCTTTGACTTGCAAAAAAATTACCATATTTGCCTGCAACACAACGTGAGATTATATAGGAAAATAGATATCATGACTTTAATACTTCAATAAAACATCAATATGAGTGCAAATAATGCATATAAAATGGATCTCTTAAAGGATTCATTAAAAATTGCATTGTTACCTGATGAGGACTGGTGTCCAACCTAGACTACTTATGAGTGTTTCAATGGTAAATTCTTGATCCGATGTCCAATTAGAGTGATTCCAAAGAAATATTAAAGAGGATTAATATATAGATACCTATTATAAATATGTTTTGAAATGGTTTTGAAATAATATGTCAAAAGTGTTGAGAAATAGATTGCACGGTATCATTATCTTTAATTTTCATCCTAAACCAATTGTCATGGTTTTTGGTATAACTTTTGCATATGATGACAAATAGATCCAATTCAACTTGGATATGAAAGTATATTCATGTAGGTATCTCTAGTAGAAGCTAGTTTTGCAAAAAGGAATAATTGATGGGTCAAGCATACCATAGAATATTCGAGGAAACAACGTTATATCAGTGCATATTTAGGATAGGGAATAAATAATTAGGGCATAACTTTCTCACACAATATAGGAATGAGATGATTCAAGTTGGGTTGTAAACTAGATTCATAGGAGAATGCACCCTAGAAGCATGTTTTAAAGACGTGTCTATTTATTCTAACAAAAATTTCCTTTTAAAACTCTATTCTTTGTGATATTAGTAATCCCAAGTGCCACAAGTGTCTTATCAACATGTTATTTCTTCCAGGTGATGATCTATGTTTGTGCGGATTTTTTTAAGTGTACAATATTTGATGTAATGTATCCATGTATCAAAACTTACAAATACTTGACTCCTAAATTGTGTGATATGACCCTTGAAAGATATTATGGCTAATGAAAAAAAAAAATGAAGCAATAATAAAATCAAATATCTCATTCAAAACATGGTATAATGACAATGGGATCCCTCAATAACCATAATGGGGACATGAAGTATCCCATTATCTATGAAGTGGATATAGTGAGAGCCTAACATAACCACTATGGAATCCACATAGTGTCACACTTTTCCTAAAACAACTTTCATGTTTTGTTCATGGAATTATGATTATTATGTGATAATGACTTAAATATTTGATCAGGAAATCAAAAAATTGATTGATGTGCATTTGACATTATGCCTAGGATCAAAGGGATAGTTCTAGGGCTGAAGTAATCGGTGTTGAAGAATCAAGGGTTTCATATGAAAAGTCTAAGATGAAGTCTAAGATGAAAAATGGTCATGCTTTAATGAGAGGAGATGGAAAAAGAAGAAAAAAAATAAGGATGGAGGATTGACAGAGGAATAAAGGGTGGGGAAGAAGAAAATGGAAGTAAAGGAAACATGCAACATGAAGGTGTGGACATGGATGATACTAAGATGAGAGTACAATTAAACTAATAATTCATTTAACCCAAAATGATATATATTACAGGTGGAGATAATGGTGATTCACCACATTCCCATTAATTGATCTGGAAGAAATCTTGAAGGATTTTTTTTTCCCTTGGATCCTTCTCAGGTGGAATCCTCATTCACCGATTATTCCTTCCTCTTGTGAAACTTCCTGCAATGAGATTATTATTTCAGGTGGCTCTTATTTAACAACAAAATCCTTCTAATTTTAATGCATGCAACTATATGGATGAAAAGCACTCCATATGATACCCTACAAAGAGGATAGTTGACATATTCTCTTTTCTCTTCCACGTACCATGTCTTATCTAAAAATAGTACAAGGAATACTATTGTCCCCTTGAAATCTCCCTGAAAACGACACCAAAAATATCAATGTTTCTATATGTCTTTTATTTAACCAACAACACACGTGCATTTTATGTTATGAAACAAGGTATCCAATATTATTGTGAGATGGCATGCACTGTATGTGTGGGATACAAGATATTAACTTGTAGTAGTTTCCTAATATGCTCCTAAGAAAAGGAAATTGTGTATTTAATATATAAATAGAAGTGACATTGTGCAAAGGAAACACACCACTAAGTTATATCCTACTCTATCCATAAGTGTTGTAAAATCTGATTGCATTCAATTATTTGATCCTCGGGATTGAACCTTCCTGCAACATTGCTCCATTTTGGTATATTTGGGATACAACTTAGTTTTAATTAGAAATTGCATTACGGGAAATCAAAACACACCATGCTTACAAAAAAATAAACATTGCACTTATTATTTAATCATGAATTAACAAGTGAATGTAAAAGAGAATGTATAAAAGAGTTTCAGTTATGAGAATTAAAAAGAACATCTAACCTACGCATATAATCTACAAATCCATAGATTTTAAATGAAATAGAATAACATCAAAATAGCACTAGATGATAAAGTAGATAAAATGTATATACATCAAAGACATCCATTTATAGATCCATAAATCTTGTTCTATAGAGTGGTCCCCCTCTAGAGAATAGGGATTTTGGATTATAAAACGCTTAACAAATGTAAATTAGCACTCACACATTCAAGATATAATTAACAAAGAATACAGAGGTTTGGGTACTCTTTCTTTTATTCTTGAAACTCCAATTATTTTACATCATATTCTTAGCAATATCCATGCATTCATTCTCCATACATTATATGGAAAAATGGATTATTCCATCTTTGGAATTAGTAACAAACAAATAACAAATTATATCAACTAGACAATGAAAGAAATGTGTTCCTCTACACCATATTTCATCGATTTGGAAAAAGAGATCGATCCATCACTTGTTCTATTCATAGGGATGAAATATGATTATGTTTACCCAGGGAACCATTTGGAGAATATGTCAAAATTATTTTCATTATGCCATGGTCTGCAATCATGAAATGAGGGTTAAAGTTCCTCTCATATGTGCTTTGATCAAAACCCAAAATCCCCACTAGAATGGGTATATGGTTGTGTTGGTTTTAGAATGGATCGAAAAATATTCCAAAAATTAGTTAAAGTGTTGTTAATAATGCCATAATTATTGGAGTCATGGTTTATGACATATGCTTCATTACCCTATTTGTAACGCTTTATTTTCAACACTATTTAATCTGGAAACCTAGAAACTTATTTATATAATCTTTGAAAAAGAAAACCCTGCACTTATTCTTACTTTAGCACCTATTAAGGAATCCATAATTCACAACAAATTAGTAGCAACAAATAAAACTCACATACAACCATAATTATAGATGAATAATAACCAAAATGCAATATAATACATATAATGAGACAATTATTAGCTAGCGACCAATACAAGAAAAATAGAAACAATTTTTGGTGGTTTAGAGTCGAAAAAGAGGGGTTAAGATAGGTGAAAATTATACCATATAGGGGACCCTTCAGGGCCTTCAAGGGCTTGTTATAAGAGAAGACTGCATCATAGGTGAGCATTTTGATGTTCAACATTGTCTTTTCATACCTAGAAACAGTGTGTAAGTGATCCCCCATGGCCTTGTATTTCCATTGAGCTGTCATTTGCTTGATTTGGGCATTGTGATCAAAATTTCTAACTCCTAGAATTACAATGCACAATATTCGTCAATACAGCCTATGTGTGGATTCCCCACCATAGATCTACAACATTCTTATTTTTTTTATCCCACGTGCATGGGGATGGGTTCAAGTGATTGGTTTATATGAAACAAGGAACCCTTTGTCACTTATGTATGAATCACAAAGAGCTATGGAAACTTGTGGATTTTTTGTGTTATGTAAATTTTTATTCCTACCACCACCCCCATGAGAAGAGTCATTCACCAGATCGCAAACCACTTGGGAGTGAATTATATTCGGAGGTGTGTTGACCGGGTGATCGGTGGCCCCGTGACCTGGTGGCAGGTGGACCAGAATGTAGTCGAATTGTCACAATTGGATGCAATCTTTCTCGGGGTGGTAGGTAGCCTAGTGTTCGAGTGCCTCAGTGGCCAAACACCATTCATTCCCCAATGATTGATGGATGGGTGGCCTAGTGTAATAATGACTGAATCCATGTTAGTACCACATCATCAACCACAGACTAAGTGTCATCTAGTTTATCCAATAGGGAGTGGGAAGGTATTAGTACATGAATCAGTAGATCGAATAATGGTATCATGGTCCTTACGTTCACTTGATGTAACAACCCTCCTATGTTAAGGACAACTACTCTGACATCAGGTGCAATTTTTTTTTTTTGTTTTAACCGTGTGTGCGTGCGTGTAGAAGAACAACCCTCAAGATCCTACATCACCACTCGAACCAACAGGACGCAAGTAAGACAAACAAAATCAAGATGACATGATAGATCATAGTGACAAGAAGGAAATAAATCCCCTGGACACAAGGCATGCAACTAGCAGCAGTAAGCAGAAATAGACACCAGGGATTAGGTACAGTACTGTCACAGAATGGAAGAATCCAATAGTAGAGACGCAGTAGTGGAACTGTGCCTTTAAACAGATCGAGACTACTGATACGGCTCAGAGTGTGTCGCAAGAGTGGAACTGTACCTTTAAACAGCCCGAGACTCTTGATACGACACTGGATTCTTGACGCAGGGAAGCGTACAGACATAAATGCTAGGGCTACTGAAGGTGACTAATTCCTGCCCGACATAAGCAATCCAACCTACAATTATTACAACTTAGCGCATCAATAGACAACAGAGAACCCTTGTCTACTAAGGAAAACACGAGACAAGGACTCAGACCACAAAAACTGTTATTATGACCAGGCACTAAATCTGACTTCAAGGGACAAGGGTTACCGACCCCAACAAGAAAATCATACATCCATGTGCGGCAATAATTAAATAAGCATCCAATCATTAAGACGACAGAGCATTTATCTAAGACTCAAGATAATAGTTATAGACCCAAGGCTCCGTTTAAATTCTAAGTTCGACGAGATACCATTTACCTATCAATCGTCAAGACCATCTTAGATTCTCGTTTTAAATGTGATAAGGTACTACATTTACCCCTTTATCAACAATGTATTTAATGGAAATTCTCCAAGCCTAACACGACAACATTAATTTAACACCGGTGTCAAATACCTATCATTACAATGACCTTGCAACCTTGGAATAACATCAACATTATAATTGAGGAGCATACCCTAAATTAACTTCCAACTTAAATTATCAACATCATGACATGTATCAGTTATAGCATAAAACAAACGGAACCACCTAATCTAGTGTAACATAACCATTCCACACCAATTGCATAAACATTAGTCCCAAGAACCTTGATTCCTTAACATGGGTTCACGATAACTAATAGCATAATCCTTAATCCATATAACTGTTAGCATAAATATCCAATACATCATTAGCGTAGATCTTAAGTTCCATAAACTCATTGCACCAGGATTCTATACATTGTTAACATAACCATTAATTATTCATCACATTCTCATCACTTTAACCAATAGCATTAAACCTAAACATTAACTTAAACCTAGCATCACCTCAATCATTCCCTGATCTAATAACACCATTCAATGCTCATTACATTTTCATTATTTTAAAACAAATAACACTAAATATCAGCATTCACTTTAGCACTAATGTAACTGTTTCATGACCTAACACCTTTATAAAACAATAAAATATTTCATACAATAATTACCGAGGCGTATAAAAAATATTATTTCATAAAACAAATATCATTGTAATTAAGCAATACAATATTTGTTTCATACAAATATTACTGCAATTTTAACAAATATTACCGAGGCATATAACAAATATTATTGCATAAAACAAATATTATTGCAATTAAACAATTATCGTTACAATTAAACCATTATTACTGCATAAAACAATTATCATTGCAATTATTACTGCGTAAAAACAATTATCACTGCGTAAAACAATTATTACTAGATTATTATTGTAATTAACAATGACTTATCATTGCAATTCTTCCCGCCTAACGTTTTAATTAAGTAACATTAACATTCAACTAAATTATTAATATTGCAAATAGCAAAGCCAAAGTAAGTAAAACCCTAAAATTTAATCGCAATAATACTGAACTGCCGTACAGTGCAATAAATTAAACTGGGTGGCAGTAAATTGCAGTAAATGACGGCAAAATCGCCCTGCAACCAAATCTATCCATTCTAACGGCAGATAACAAAACAATAGTGGAAAACGGGAAGGCCGTAATAAATCAAATGTTGGGAACGTGTGGTGCAGCGTGTTATTTTATGTGGCACATGCCTTTCAAAGACAACAGATGGCATAGTAATCATAAAATGAAATTAATCACCGATTTAATAATTAGTTTATACTCATAAAAATAAATAATCAAAAAACGAAATTAATCACAAGAAGTGCCATAATAAATTGAATTTCTGGAAAACGTATTGTACAGCGGCATTTTTATATGGCTCACGCCTTCTAGTAATGACAGGATGGTTATAATAATCATGAACGAATTAACCTGTTCTACCATTTCTGATTGCATGATAACAGAACAATAATGGAAGAAGAATGCCATAATAAATTTAATTACTGCAAACGTATTGTCATTGAACGACGACGAAATTTCTGTCAAGGCAAATTAAAAAGGGTTGGTTTCAGAACACAGTCATTGCAATTAACATTAAGGGGTTCCAATCGAAGGGAACAAGGGGAAGGTTAGCCCAGTTTAAAGGCCGCATATTTAATCCATGAGTAAAATGAACGAACCAATTTCAAGAAGGACAATATCAACTATTAACTACACTTAAATTGCCGATAATTAAAACAATAACAACGTATTTAAAAAAAGGGGAGAATAGGTAGAATCACATCCGCCTTATGCATTTCGGTGGCAACTAACAGTAGCCTATTGAGAAAGCCATATATTATTCTAACCTTACAATAACTCATTTTCCTTGGCGTAATGAAGGAATGCAACATGAATGGTATCTGGCAGTGTGGTTATTCGGCAGTAACCACAGGAGGGAAAGGAATTTAAATATCAACGACGGAGTATAACCTACGATTTAACTGGACTAAGGGACAATCTAATACCCCAATCCTGTCCACGAAAGGGGACGCCCAGCCATAGATTCAACACGGCCACTATGGGGACGCCCAACAACAACAATAATGCCCAATATAAAAATAAATTGCCCAACACAACGTGTACAAGCCCAACAATAAAAGAATGATCCCAATACACATATAAAATGCACAACCCACCGTATACACGCCCAGCAACAAACGAATAAACCCTATACATGTGTAAAATGCCCAACACCCTGTATACACGCCCAGAACTGAAAAGAATAATCCCTACACCATTATAAAATGCCCGACACCCTGTATGCACGCCCAGAAATGAAAAGAATGATCCCTACCCAAATATAAAATGCCCAACGCACTTAAAAACGAAACCCCACTACAATTAACCGCTCACTGTAATAAAAATCGAAATCCATTTGAAAAACAAACGCCCGATACAAAAACGGAACACCCATAACCCCAACTATTACCGGCAACCCTAAACTAAACTGATTGAAGAACGAGAATCTTCTAAGTTTGAGGATGGGACAGGTCAATCACATCCATACCATCACCATCTTAGCAGTAATCACTATGCATTCTACCCTACTCAGTTTAGGAACATACCTTTGCCTTATTTGCTTGCCGCGACGATTCCTTGCTCCTGCCGCTCCTGCTTGCCGACTTCAATGAGCTCACCAGTACCTCCCATCCAACGCTAGTGGTACTCGTCTTCCCCCTCAGCCCCCCGAGCCGCAAAGGGGCCACACACAACCAGAGAGTCACTAGCTCCTCAGCTCGCCTCCAAGGCTGAGCTACCACTCAAATGTGCTGACGCTTCCGAACTCCTACCAGAAAATCAGTCAGTCTCTCATCTCTCAGCATAGCAATCCAATCTCAGCCGAAAAAAGCCCCTTCTTTTCCCCTCTCCCCTCCCTTTATCCAGAATCAAACCCTAATTCTTGTTTTTCTTAGGTTTTCCCCCTCTTTCTCTTTTTTCTTTTCTCCTCTTCTTTTTAGTTTAAGGATATGTGCGCTCAATTTTTTTTTATTTATTTCCCCATTTTTTTTTTATTATTATTATTATTTATTTCCCCCTTTTTCATTTTATTAGTTTATATATTTCATTTTTATTTCCCTTTTCCACATGCTTAACTTTATTGGTTTATAATTTGTTTATAATAAAACATACATAT
>ML803448.1:63948-77411 GCA_009831015.1 Picea engelmannii | reverse complement strand
TCCTAGTGGGTTGAGTTTCTTAGTGAGGTAAAGCCCTCTATTGGGGTATGCTTCCAGGGATTATACAAATGAAAACTGAGAGGACCTATTGTTGTGTAATATGTAGGTATCCACAAGATCTCGGTGCCTGGTTGGTCATGAAACTACCTCCCGCTAGTTGTGTAAACATTCTCCACTTCCATTGAATGTGATGTGCCAAATCAGATAGTTTGTGTGTCATGACACATCACTCGATGTTTATTGGTGCAATTGATGTGGATCCACATGGGTGCCACATGGAGATGGTGGAATAAGGTCTAAAAACTTGAAGAGATAATAAATTTTGATCCCAATATAATTTTTTAGCATGGCTATAATCATCAAAAATATATTGAAGAGAAGAACTAGATTATAAGATAAGAATTGGATTTATAGGGGTGATTAATAAAGTTGGTTTGATAAAAGAAAAGAAAAGAATATAAAAAGGACAGAGTCACATATTCCATGTTGTTGTAGAATATTACTATAGAAACTGATAGATAATCTCAAGGATGTTGTGTGTTCAACATTATAAGTATTATCAGTTTCTGATACAAAACTTTTATTGGTTCCTTATTGATTATCTTTTGTGGGTGATAGAAGTTGGCCTTTCAATAAAGTTTCTCCAATGGAGAAAATGTATAAATGGGATGAAAATAGATTTTTCAAGAAGCCATAACTTTCATCTCATAGATCAGATTGAGGCAAAGGAATAGTCATTAGAAAGATGATTTAGAGGAAAATAGCCTAGAATCGGTATAATTGAGAGAAATGTTATATGATTTTTCATGAATTGAGTAGAAAAAGGACCTGAGCATTAATTAATTTTTTTTTATAATATGTATAATTCTAACAAAATTGGTTGCATGCATATTTTTTAGAATTAGAGGTATAAGAATATCAATTCAAGCCTAGGATTTCATATAAGAGTCGTGGAGGAAACACATAGATCCTACAGTCATGAGAACGAAGCTAATAGTAAAAATATTAGTGTGGGTAGTAATGAGACATAATCTAATGGAGATAGGAGCATAGTGGAACCAAATGAATTGTTAGAGACTTTGAAAATTATGAGAAAGGAAGTGCAAAGTTATAGATATGAAAAATATAAGATGATGAGAGAACATAATTAAATAATGCTCAAATGATGCAAATCCAAAATAATTTGCAGAGACAAGAAAATAATGGATATGGCTCAAGCCATGAGGAAGAAGGTAGACATAACTATAGAAGACCTAGTCACTCAAGAAGTGCTAGTAGAATTTATAGAGATCAGTCACCTCCTTACTTAGTAAGGAATTTTTATGCATCTAAATATTCAATGCATAGTCCAAAGGTGTCTCATGTTATGAGTTGTATATTTTTTATTCATATACAAAAAAATGAGGATCTTGCAGAACATCCAAGAGGATACAACAATAGAAAACATGGGCATAAATATTCCAAGAATATTTTCAATCTTGGGTGATTGAAAAGTAAAACACAAAACCATCTAATTGACACCGAAGATAAGATCATTAATCATCCATAGTTACATTGATGATAAAGTACCATACAAATTTCATTTGAAGAAGAATAATCTTAAAAAATCAATTTGAGTTCAACTATCCACTGGAATGAAAAGAAGGATCAATGAAACTGTCAAAGATGTTCAAATAAGTATGGATAGAGTGATTACTAATACTAACTTGAATATGATACCCTTAGGATATTATGATATACTAATTGGAATGGATTCGTTGGATAGGCATCACACAATCCTAGCTTTTCATAACAATACATTTACTTGTCTCGATGAAGAAGGAAAATAAAGCACTATGAAAGGAATTCTGAGACCCATTTCTATATGGGACATCTAAGCCTTACAACTGAAGAGATGTTTAGTAAAAATTTTAAATTGTATAGAGCTCATGTGGAGGATCAAAAAAATACCAAAGGGACACATATCGAATATTATTTAGTATTGCAAGAGTTTGAGGATGTATTCCAAGAAATACTAGGATTACCACCAAAGAGGGATATAGATTTATCTATTGATTTAGTACCGGGAGATTCCTTAGTGTTGAAAAATACTTAGAGAATGAGTACACTAAAATTAAAATAATTACAAATGTAGATGAAATAATTGTTGAAGAAATGGTACATATGTGCAAGTGTTTCACCTTGGGGAGCACTAGTACTCTTTGTTAAAAAGAAGAATGGAACATTGAGGTTGTGTATTGACTTTAGATAGGTGAACAAAGCCATTGTGAAGAAAAAATACCCTCTACCTAGAATTGATGATCTCTTTGATCATTTAAGAGGAGCAAAGATATTTTCAAATATAGACTTGTGATTAGGATACCACAAGGTAAGAATCAAGGAATAAGACATTGGTAAGACAACATTTCAATCTAGATATACACATTATGAAATTTTAGTGGTGTCATTTGGACTTACCAATGTGTTGATGTTTCAAAATCGAGCAGACATTCTCCCAGATTGGTCATTCCAATTTGACCAAGGGAAATGACAGATTCACTCACAGGGATTTTCTGGTGGTGAACGGCCCAGTTCTAATCTTTCTCCTTAGTCATGTTGATTTGAATAGGAGTGATAAAGACTAAATATGCTAGATTCTATCACATTCATACCCAAAGTGAGCCTGATCTCAGAGAGAGATAGTTGGCTTAGAGGGAGTGTTGCAGAGGGAGTTCCCCCTCAGGTTCAGGTGGGGGAGAGACATCTCCCAGGACTGACATACAAGTGTCATGATTCTAGGGTGAAGTTTATATACTTCGTAGACAAGCTTGGCATGATGCAAAATGTTTCCCTCACTAAGAGTGTTGATATTTCAACATTGGGTATACATTCTCCCAGTTGTACATGTGAGAAAATGATCATCCACATAAATATAATATATAATATATAAATCAATATATATATACATTATATTATAAATATAAATATGAATAATCATTAATTAATAATTAATAATAAATTAATTAATGGAAAGACAATAATGGAAAATACAGGTCCATTAATGAAATGGAACTTCTCACAATTATATATGTCAGGGACCTTAATTCTGATATATCATCTCATATAAAATACCATCTCATATTATCTCATATTATCTCATATTATCTCAAAACATCTCATACACATATTTATCTACTTACACTTGAGATTTTTGGTGTGTACTTATTCCATGATAACAGTAATCATAAGGAAAAAATGATTAGATCTGAATATCACAAAATTCAACACAATGCACTAGATGAATTTATGTGTTTGATGAATGTCATATTTATACATTATATGGACAAGTTTGTCAATAATGTGTTCTTTGATGACATACTTATCTATTCTAAATCAAAATAAGAACATGAACATCACTTGAGGTTGGTACTACAAGTGCTAAGGAAACATCAATTGTAACTAAATCTAACAAAATGTTATTTTTACCAAGAACATATCCTTTATTTGGGTCACGTTTTTTCGGAAGAAGGCATAGTTGTAGATCCAGAGAATATTCAAGCCATTAGAGGATGGAAAAACACCCATGAATGTTTCAAAAGTCATGTATTTCATGAGATTAACTGGATATTACATAATATTTATAGCATGGTTCTCTAATATTTCTCATCCCAACACTTTTTCACAAAAGAAGTGAATTAAGTTTGAATGGACAATAGAGTGTGAAGAAAATTTTAATTTCTTGAAGGTATTACTTACTAGTGCATGCATTTTGAAGATTTTTGACTCAAATGAGAATTGTGTGCTATGTACAAATGCATGCAAAGAAGGAGTTGATGGAGTCCTCACTCAAATTGGACATGTATTTAGTTATGAGCCCAAAAAGGTTAAAGAACATGAGAGGAATTATTCCACACATGATTTGGAGCTTTCTCCCATAATTCATGAATTGAATGTGGAGGAATTATCTCATGGCGAAGAAATTTGAATTAAGGACAAACCATAGTGGTTTGAAATATATTTTTGAATAGGCAACTTTAAATGATAGGAATACAATATGTCTATAATTTTTAAGTACGCATGACTTTGAAATCAAGAATATAAAAGGAAAAAAAAATAAAGTTGTTGATGCACTCAGTAGAAGAGTGCATCTCATGCATGCTACAACCATTAGTATGTATTAGTGATACTTAAAGAGAAGAAGTTTAGATGTTGTTATTACATACCAACATTACCTATAGGTAAAATAAAGTTTACAGTAGAAAAATGTACAACAAAAATTAAAAGAGTATGATATTAAAGAGAATTCGATACTTGTACATAAGAACAAAATTAATGTTCCTAGTTCTGGAGAAATTAGGAATTTGGTATTAAATGAAATGCATAATGTTCCGTATGTTTGACATTCGGGTTACCAAAAACAAATTGTAGCAGTAAGAAGAAAATACTTTTTCCCAGGAATGAAGAACGATGTTGTTGATTACATTTTCGAATGTATGGAATGCCATAAACTGAAATTTGGGCATAGACACCCAACAAGATTTCTACAACCAATGTCAATTACACAAAATAAATGGAAATGGTAACCATAGATTTCATTACTAAATTTACTAGGAAAACAATGAAACATGGTTCAATAATGGTAGTTGTGGATAAATTGACAAAGGTTTCTCATTCGGTTCCTGTAAAAATGACTCATACAATAACTAGCATTGCATAAATTTACATGAGGGAAATTTCTAGGTGGCATCAAATACCTATGAAAATGGTTTAGGATAGAGATACAAAGTTTACTTCAAATTCCTGGAGGGGATTATTTAAAGGATTTGGTACAAATAAAAAATATAGCATAACATATCATCCACAGTCATATGGGAAGATAGAGAGGTTCATCTAAGTGATTACAAACATCTTTAGAATGTATGTGATGGATAATCCATATAAATCGGAAGATTACCTGCATTTGTTGATTTCATCTTTAATAATGGGTATCAAGGTTCATTTAAGATGAACCCATTTGAAGCTTTGTATGGAAGAAAATGCAATACTCCAGTGAGTTGGTACAACCCAACAAAAGGAGTAGTACTTGGTCCAAAATTGGATGAGGATATGGAAGAACAAAAGATTAAAATTAAGAAAAAATTGAAGCACAGACAATATATACAAAAGATTTATGTAGATAAGAACTAGATAGCTAGAGAATTTAAAGTGGGAGAAGATGTTCTTTTAAAATTGAATCCCAATAAGATCTTGTTGAAGTTCGGCATTTGTACAAAGCTAGAGCACATATTCTATGGTCCATTTGAGATATTGGATAGAATAGAACTAGTTGGATACATGCTTTCATTTCTTTCCTTCATGATTGTGCATAATTTATTTCATGTCTCTCTGTTGAAAAATTATCTGCATGATCCCAAACATGTTATTGATTGGAATTTGATCTATGTGGAACCAGAAGGATACTTTTAGGTCTAGTTGGTGTGCATATTGGATAGGAAGGTCAAAGTGCCCCAAAATTGAGGCATAGGATTGGTAAAGCTTGATTGGACCTATTATGGTTATGAAGATTCTACTCGGGAGCATGAAGATTCCATTAAGGTATAGTACCCACGAATTTTTGAAGAATTTTGAAATTTTGATTTCTCTCTTTTGTCTATGCAGTAAGGATAGTGCCAAAATAAGGGGGATGGGAATGTAATACCTCAGTTCTAAGTCCACATATTAACAATGTATCTTGTTTATTTAATGAAATTCCAGAGTGCTTGAATAATTAAAAGGGGCTGAAGTGCCTAGGAAATGTAATACTTTGAGCTGTGTTAATGAAAAAATACATCACTAGTTGCAAGACATATAAGGACAAGTGTTATAGGGGGTATGATTCCATCTAAGAGGTGGATAAAGGGGGTAATACTTTTATTAATTATTGATTTACTCACATTTACCTTGGTGTGGGGTGGGAAAACCAAGGGGTTCTTGAGTATCTTGGCAAGACCAAATTGTGCCTTGGGAATCCTTTCTATTTAAACCTTACTTGTGCGTTGTTTGGGGTTTCATCTTTTTCATTCATTCATTATTCATTGTTTTTTTCCTCTCTCATTCATTCTTATTTCTCATTATTTCTTTGGCACAAGGAATGGAAAATCAATTATTGAAGGTAGTGAGCCCTGATTGGCTAGTTCTAGGAATTATTGGTTTATTCCAGTAATGAATAGATGCTTATGTGCATGATATTGTTTTCAGTTGTGATCGGACTATACACAACTAAGAATAATCTTAGTTTCTTGATTTTAGATTTCCTAACCAATAACAATGAGCACCCTGGAAAGAGGTGGAACAACCTAAAGGATTGTACTATAAACAAGGGGGTTCATCTCTCTAGGTTGTGCAAGCTGAGTGGGGAAGACAGCTGGAAAATTGGGATTGTTGTGTGGTTACAAAGCCGTGAGAGATTGATTTTTTACTAGTTTGGTAAACTAAGTGTGAGTGTAATACCCCAAGGTCGAGCCCCTAATTTTTAATCATGAATTGTAAACATGCTTCATAGGCTGGTGAGCCAATACATGATAAGTTAGGAGGCTTATGTGATATTTGGGCAGGAGAGCCTAGGATGATAAGGTCATGAGCCTGTTTTGAATATGTAAATATTCAAATCATTAATATAAAAGCATCACTATGTGTATACCAACCACGATGAAAGAGTATGGGGTATTAGGCTCCACTAGGATAGGTAACGGAGGGGGATGAGAGGCTAGAAAAGGGGCTAATATTAAGAGATTAAAACTCACATAATAATATATATTATTATTCTAAATGATGTAAGGAGGATATGAATTATCCTAAGTTCCTTTGGGGAATAGAAATGAATTTCAAATGGAGAGGAACACGCTTCATGAGCGCCATGTATCATCTCAAGAACATGCAAATATATGTGGGGATTTTGACTATTTGGGGAATCCTTTTTCCATTCCTTCCACACACACATGCATCTAGAAGGAAGCATGAAAACCGTGAAGACCATTGTTGAACCCTCGACCATCATGAACCTTTGCAATGAGCCTGAACTGATATCCTGTTGAATCTCTACCTTGTAGGTTACCTAGTTTTGTCTCGCTATTTTCCCCATGATTTCATCATCATTATTCTTTCCATCCCTTGTGAATTTCATGCATGCACAGAACAAACATACATCCAGAGCCATTTATTCCATTGTGAACATCTGTAATTTGATGAGTCATCCCCTTGCTTTACCTAATTTGTTCTTATAGTTTGAAGAGGCAGGTTGTGAATCCTCTGGTTGAGGAAGAAGGTTTCCAGGCTTGTGAGAAACTCTCTTTATGTGAGAGAGTTGTTGGGGAAGTGAGTTATCCTAGAGGGAGTCTAGTAGTAGCTACAGAGCTCTGAGAATTCATGTCTAGCCTATTGTTGAAAACCTGGAAGGGAGGTGTTGCATTCAATGGACTGTGTGACAGTGAAGGTGTATACTCTTGGGGTGGGACATGCATGTGGGGAATGTGATTCTGTGAGCGATGGGCGTAATTGGATCCTTGGAGGAAATCCTTTCGGTAGACTGGTGCAACTTCATGTTGTCCTTTCCTAGCCTAGGAATCCCTTTCCCAGTGGAGTCTAGTCCCAGCTCAGGGGTGACCCACTGCTGAGAGTGATGATGAGATGCATGGTCTAAGGTTGGGAGGTTTGTGGAAGGTCTTCACGTAGTCGGTGCACTACAATTAAGAGATAAGTATCATTCCTGTATGTTGAGGAAAAGATATGAATTTATCTTACTCAATCATTTTTGAATCCTACTTGGCTAAGGAAATATAGCTGGGAATATTACCCTATGTTTATAGCCTCAAAATGTGTTTCCCAATCCACAAGTATTAATTATGAGGGCTTAGGATGATTTTTTAATATAAAATATTGTTACAAAATACAACAATTTTATATAATTTTATGAATATATCAAATTGCAGAAAGTAAATGTGGAGATCAAATGAAAAAATACCAAGTCACATATTAACATAGATGAGACAGAATAGAAATCGCTTTATTTCATTCCAATAAATCAAAAGAATCATTCTCTTTTAAAAAATCCTTGTGAAGGCATGGACCAAGGTCAAACTTAGATATCCCGATGAAAACCATACAAAAGGACTCTGACAAGAAGTAAAAACTAAACTTTAAAATCTGGATCATCTTTCCGCAGACTATTGTCCACTTGACTCTACACAATATCCTTTATAAGTCATGAAATTTAATTCATAAACATACAAGTCTACATAGACTATCAAATATAGATTAACACCTCTGAAACAAGCATCTGAATGATATGGTTCATATTTGAACCTTGATGTCTATAATAGGACATTGATGTCATAAAAGAGAATTAGGCTTTCAATTAATTGAGTAATGAATGAAAACTGAACTATCTAAATAAAACTCAAGAGAAGACCTTAGTATGTTTTCTCCTTCTATTCTCCCCTTCTTTGTCCTTCTCATTTGGTATTTATACATTACAAAATAGTTGAAGTAGTTCAACTACCTCAATTATTTAAGTTAACTAAAACTCAACTAACTTTTAATTTAAGGGAGCAAGTAATAATAATGATAATTAAAGTTATTTTTCTTAAATAATAACTAATAGGTGGGAGCCCTTGTGACTCCCTTTATTTCTTAACAAAATAAACATAATTAGATAATCAATCAAACACATGCCTCCTTGTGACTCCCATAATTATTTCACAATTTGAAATTTAAATATCAGAGATATTTCAAATTATATCTAAACATGTAAATATCCATAATATCCAAAAAATAGTTTTTTTTCCAAAAATTTCAGTAGTCCATTGTCCTCAATAAATCAATAATAAAGACATAATCAAAAACCATTTTTTCCACTTTGAGAGGAAATTTTTCCTTTGTTTCTGCTATCCCCTTTTGACTTCCCTGAATTAGCCTTAGGTTGGGTAGAAACTTGAGGCTTCACCTCACTCATGACATGGGAGCATTCATCTCTGAAGTAAATAGATGATGATACTGACTTGGCTGAGTTACTTGAAGGAGGTGAGGGAGAAGCATCAATATTACCTTTATCATGCACATGGTGGGCCTCGATCTTGAGCCTTTTTCTTGTGTGGGAGGATTGTACAAGTGATTTTGTGGGGGAAATATGAAAATTTGGGTTAATCGATGGAGGAGGAGGAGGTAAAGACACATTTGGCTAGCCACGATGGTGGGAGACTGCTGGGTGGACAATCTCCTAGAATCCATCATTCTCGGGAACTTGAAGTTGCAAATATAAATGAGGGGGAACAATGATACTAGGAACATGCTAGGATTGGAAGGGAGGCCTCTTTGGCCTAGGATGGAATATCCCTTTTCCAATCCAATTTAAAAATCTAGCTTGAAAGAGGTGGTTTAACTCTTGAGGATCGACATCAAAATGTATTGAGAATATGGGTCTTCTAGGCCCTCTGTTCCAGTTTCCTCTAACCCTATTGTTTCTAACATGACTTCCTTTGTTGAAGAATCTAATCATGTATGAAGAAATTATTAGCAACTAGATCTTAAACAGACCATACATGACATTCTCTTAATATGAAACAAATTTTGGCTTAGCAATTAACATTAGACCGATGCAATCTAATCCATAAAATTTATATAATAATTATCAGTTGAGTAGGGAGTGCAATAGGGTTCATGGGATATCTAAGGGGATTTTATTGAGAGAAAAAGTGATACCATGACAGGGACTAAGAACATGATTATTTCTCGATAATTCATTAAACAACTGACTGCCCAACAATACCAAAACATATCAGTTGCCATCTATCTATTTGTTATTTCTTATCATTGTCATACATAGTTTTAATTTAATTTTAGTGAACAAGGCATGCAAAATGAATTTGGGATCGTGAAGGGATTTATAATGAGAAAAAAAGTGACAAAATGAGAGGGAATTAGATGAATATTGTTCATAAAATAAAATAAAATAATCAGCTATCATAACTCTATTTCAAATTTAATCCAAAATTCATCCACTTCAAAGACCAAAACATTCATTGCTCCTCAATTGCATTCCAACTGCTTCTTGTCTCAATAAAACAATTTAATTTCCCATAAATATTCAATTTATAACAGTTTGTGTATTTTGACTTATGCAACATTTCCAATTCCATAGTATTGCATGCTCTAATGCTAGTCTCTTTCCCTTTTTAAAACAATCATACTATGCATAGTGATTCAATTATCTATTTCCAACGTTCATCCTTGGCAACAAAACGATAATATGCCTAGGATAAATTGCCAATAGTCATTGTCCTTTAAAAAAAATCGGGCTTGATTTAAGCACACAGAGGTTCCTTTCTTTAAATAATGGATAGACTTTAGAGCATGCTCGATGAGCCAATCATATGCACAGGTCTTCAATCATATCATTGACACAATCTTTATTCAAAAACATTATTCAACCCCAAAACTATAACCCTGAGCATGATCTCTATGTGAATTAATATGTATAGACTTCCTTTTATAAAAATCATATTCTGCATAGTGATTCCTATAAGATCTACGAAGAGAATAGAGTGATACTGAAACACATGCACCTCTTTTAAAATTGACAGAATCATGATCATTCTTGTGAAACAATCACTCACACAAGTGTCTTCTTATATTTAAATGGAATTATGATCATGATGGGATTAAACATAGTAAGAGGGACCGTAATCGAATAGGAGGATAATTGTCGACTGTAGGTAACTATACTTCTCTTTCTATTCAAAAAAATTCATCATAGAGAGGAACACAAATATTTGACCAAGAGATTGTTCTTGAAGTGAAATAGCCCGTGCCTTTAAACATTCCACAATCATTAAACCCAAAATATTGACAAACCCCAAGAGGTTCCCAAGGAATGTAGAAGCAAGTCAGAGTCCAAGTCAGGTTCTTTAGAATTTAAATGTAGAGAAGTAACAAAATTATTCCCGACTTTAGGAAACACAGAGATCTCATGGTATTTTATATCCTCATACCATTTACCACTGAGTAACAACCACAGGCTAAAAACATAATATTGAAATAACAGAAAGCCATGCTCTTTAAACACACCACATTCCTTCAATTTATAATCCCAAGATTTTGAAAGAACCATAAGACAATACCCGAGTGGAGAATAAAGAAATTCAAGATAAACAACCAAGGAACACACTGATTCCTCTAACATTTTGTAGAGAGGAACAAGGGTTAATTTAAACAATGAAGGGTACTCGAAACACAGAGAGATAATGTCTCTTTCCAACACCCCAGAGGTCAATAAATTTCAAAAAAAATTGACAATAAAGCCACACAACATAACAATTTTCATTAACAGAGATGAGGGTAGGTGTGAAAATTATTTGTGAAAAGAATTTCAGGACACAACTCATATCAACTCAATATATACACAGGCCACTATTAAAAATTCTAGGCCAACCAATACTTGACTGTGGAAATCGTTCAATGAAATGACAGTCAAGAACGAGTCATAAAACAATAGCTTGGGTCTTTATACAAAAGAACCATACAACTGTTGACAGTTTCTTAGCAACTTGGATAAATATCACAACAATGATTGAGAGGGAAAAATAGTTGACAACCACTAATACACAAACTGGTGGTTAAAACCCTTCAACCATAAAACACAGAGCTTGTTGCACCATTGTTATCACTATTTCACAAAGAAACATCATGAAAAACCAAGATGACTAAGTAAATAAATAATGCCAAATATTTATAATCAATAACACCCATTTCTTTGCTTACAAATGCCAACATTTCACAGTAATCAAAGAGAACCAAAACACAATATCTACACTTAGTCAAAAACTCAAGAAAACACAAAACCCATGTAATCCTAAGCCACCATTTGATTCATAATACAGAGAGTCCATCATCGATGGAAATATAAGAGCCATGCCTCTGAGAAAATCCCTTCAATGACGAAATCGTCAAGTTTTCCCCTTCCAATCCTAAAAATGCAGAGCTTCCAAAACCAACATAGAAAGAATGCAACTATGCTAGGGTGGCGGGCTCAAGGGAGGTTTGCAGTGACATGTAGTAAATGCATGTCGCTTCCTCACCTTGCCCTATTCAATTCCATGTACGATCCATCCCACTAACATAACATCCACCATTAACCTCAAACCATATCCAATGCATAATTCAATGTCATATCCATAGTAAAGACATGATACATATTTATTGTATAGTACCCCACTCGAGACATATAAATTATACGTTAAATTTATGTAATAACTTCAATGATAATCACATATCAATGTTACCATATGTGCCTCCATATATACTATTTAACAAAAATTGCATAATCCTTTAACCAAAACACATAGTATAATAGCTAGGTCCACCATTTCACAAAGGTTTATACATAATATTTTTTCCATACCTTTTGTAACATCCCGCTCTTGCGCACTTAGTGAACTTATTCTTGAGGACACTTTCTCGCAAGTGATCCAGATTATTATGCTATTAAAACATTGATTTTGATTATGAGGAGTTATGGGTTGATGACATGTTGTTTTACTGCATTGGCATAGACAAGTGTTATTGATTCAGTTTTACTGAGTGTGCAGGATTTTGGACCTTGAGGATGCAAAGGCATAGATGGAACCCCTTGGACTACGGATCGAGTTGGGGAGTGAATCATTGGGGTTTGATTGTTTTATGTTTTATATTAGTGCATCTGATTAGATGATATGATTATGGATATATTATTGAAATGATTCATTGATGATGCAGGCTGACGATAGCTTGTCGACCAGACTCACATGTAAAGTAGAGGGGTCATGCACAACTACTAGAGATGTTGAGGGAGAGGTGTGGACAACAACCCTGCCACAAACTACAGCACTCTCGCCATGGATTGAACTATAGGTTAACCTTTACATTGTTCGAGAGGACCCACGATGCCATGAGGGAAGACTGCGACAGTCGCTCATGATGATTCTAAGGGGCGCACAATAAGGCAAGGGCCTTATTCCTTAGAGTCCCTTAGTCTCCCACAAGTTCACCTGGCAAAGTATTGACTCCAAGGGTTATTGATGTCTACCAAGTTATTCAAGAGGCAAGTGGCACCCGTGGATCATGTAGTTCATCCTGAAGGGAACGTCGTGCAAGGGAAACAGATGAGACAAGTGGCGCCCTTGGAGCACGTAGTGTGTCCTAATGGGCACGTTGTGCAAGGGAAACATATGAGGTGATTGACACCCTTGGAGCACCTAATGCATCCTGAAGGGCATGTCGCATTGTTAATTATAAATGAATGAACCTAGATAGCCTCAGGACGAATAACGTGATAAGAAATTCTTAAAAAATTTCCCTAATAAAATGTTGCCCAACACGAAAATTAAAGTCTAGGTCTAAATTATATTGGTGGAAGAATTTTCTATCCTTTTAATATATATATATATATATATATATATATATATATATATATA